>JAECUM010017336.1:0-45681 GCA_016617855.1 Megalonaias nervosa | reverse complement strand
GGAGAGAGAGAGAGAGAGAGAGAGAGAGAGAGAGAGAGAGAGAGAGAGAGAGAGAGAGAGAGAGAGAGAGAAATAGTTAATTAGTGGGCAGTTCTTCTGGCTCTGTATTCTTCCAGGCTTATTAATTTCATCCGGCTCCCCCTGGTCAAGGAGGTTGCTCTCGTTTCTTGCTCGATTTCTTTTTTCTCGCTCCTTGCTTCCTTTATTAGATCGGTAATGTCTGATTCCGAAGGTGTTTTCGGTGTAGATGCAGATCTTTTCCTCTTTAGGGGTAAGATGGGAATAGAAGTATTAAATTCCATCTCTGTTTTTTCCTGTTGCTCTTGTATCGGAGATTCTAGACTCAGGGTTTCCTCTATTGTCTTGTTTTCTTGTGAAATCTGGCCATCTGAATTTTCCAATGATTTTGTCCTTCGAAATTAGGCTCCTCAAGGACAAAAAAAGGGTGCTTTCTCTTTTTCTACCAGTTTGGCTTCTTTTGCTTGTTTCGTCTTCAATTTGTGGATTTTCCTTGCTCTGGATATTGCCTTCCTTTTTTCTGCTGAACTGGCTTGACTAGCTTCTTCCCATTTATCGTTGTGCAGCGGGTTGCTTTCAGCGCTCAATCCTTGACTACTAGATGATAAGGAGATGTTGGTTTCTCCCATTTTGTCTGCTTTTTCTTCTAATGGCTCTGGGATTTCTTGCAGCAAATTCTCTGTGGTCTTGTCCACTAACTGGTCTTTCTTCACTACCGATGCATAAGAATTGGAGGATTTGGTTTCTGGGGGTACCTGGCTCTGGCATTCCCGCAACAAGTGACCAAGATTTCCACACTTGTAACATGGATGATGGAATTGGCAGCCTCGGTACGAGGATTTAATTAGGAATCCAAGGACATAAAAGAAAGCCGGAATCTTCTTCGCATCTTCTTCTGTCAGTGTAATTATTCGTATTCCCGTGAGTACGGTTGGGGAACCCCAAAATGTGGCCATCTGCGATTTTATTGTCTTCACTGAGAATTTCTTCTCTATCTTGGCCGCTAATTCTTCTAAGGGTATTTCCAATGGTAAACCAGAGAAGTGGATTTCTACAGTTTTCTCTCCTAGGTTTTTAACTAAAGGAGGAGGTGCATAAATCT
Source organism: Megalonaias nervosa (assembly GCA_016617855.1). Classification (NCBI taxonomy): domain Eukaryota; kingdom Metazoa; phylum Mollusca; class Bivalvia; order Unionida; family Unionidae; genus Megalonaias; species Megalonaias nervosa. Next base: position 44,561 of record JAECUM010017336.1, on the reverse strand, counting down.
TGACAGGCTTGCCTCTGATTTCCATTGACTGGTTATTCCTATACAAAGGCTTGTCTCCTTTTGCGAAAAGGAATTATATTCCTCTTCCCCCATTTTGAAGTCCTTGTATGTTCTCAGTTTTAGTGCCTCTAGACACCAGGAATTGTAGTATCTCAGCCGGGCGGAGTGTTTCTACTTCTGAAAAGTTTGACAAATCCAATACTTGAGAGCCTGGCGCTCTGTAGGCCAAAAGGATCCTCCCCTGCTCTGTGATTTGCATGTCTGTCTGGAAATATAGTATCAGTCATGTTTCATAAAACAATGTCGCATCGATTCACTGTGCACAGACGCTAGCGCACCTATATAGAGAATGTGACGTCACAGGTAGCTCCCTTCGGATTGGAAGACAGACTCCGCGAAGGGACTGAATTTTGTAACGCGTGTTCGGATTGGTGAACAATTTCAATCCGTTTCGATCAGGTCTTCCACTATAAATAAACGCAGTTCACTTCATTCCCTTCACCTGTCCTTGTCACAAGATGTGGACCAACGTTGAATCCTCTACTTTTGTATCGTCGTTGTTTTTCCGTACGGACTTACTCATGTATGTTAAATGATCATGTACAATTATCCGGATCACCGAGACGACTGTTTGGAAACGAAGATGCTATGTGGAGAGACAAGGCTGTCTGAAGCGAGTCCTCATCTACGGACCAAAGGTTAGACGAAGTTTGAGAAAGAGAAGAAGATCAGTGCGATGCCCTCTATGCTAACGAAATGGTGTTAACATAAAACAAAACCAAAGGCTCTTTTCAGGGCCACTTTCATATGCCTCGAAAAGAGATTTATTCTTTCTTGCCGATATATGTGTTATCTATGTGTTGTATACGTCTCTGTCTCTATTGTATTTGTCTCTACCTAGAGTAGCTGCGAGTATTCAGGTCAGCCACTTGCTACATTGTTGCAAATGTCCAGTACCATGACGTCACCCTATCTGTTCCATTCCTATTGTCCCTATACAAAATTCCATTGACGCCATATCACCCCAGGGTGTGCCATTTGACGCTATAAATCTTGACGCTATATTCGATATTAGGGTCCTGTAATGTATTTTCCCATTAACGCTATATAGCCCCCATTAACTACTCCTGTGAGTAGGGCAATTGGAAATAAACTTTTAAATAAGTTTTCTATGATATTGAACTTAAATTTTTTTTCCATCGCTTTACAATTACCTTCTATTTTTAGATATATTTTTAAAAATTAATAACGTGCGGTCCCCTGTGAGAGTGGGACTCAATTTGGCCCATTCGGTCCAATCGGCTTAAGGCCGGCTCTGGATATGCAATCACGAAATGGATATATATAAAAACAACACAGCATTGCCTAAGGATAATAAAAGGTATTGTCTGGCTGTTAATGTAAACACATTACCTTACGGATACATTAATGCTCTGTAATGGAAACGAAATTCAAGTCTCATGGTACTGTTTTAAGGATTATTTATTTGTTTAGTATACCTTTGTATATCATTTCTGACGAGATCGTGTTACGTGAAGATAGTTTCCATTCCTGTGTTTGCCCTTACTATTGACAGTAACCAAACTCCGCATATTTTCTCTAAATTCTTTGAGCACAGAGCTGTACTTGAACACTATCACCCATATTGATATTTCAAACTGTTTACCAGAAAAAGCTAGTCTAGCTTCTTTACCTAAATATTCCGAATCATTACATTAAGAAATGCATTATTGGATTATAAAAACATAATTTACTTTAATTGTTTTGGAAGCTAACCTGGCAATATAGAACTTAAAAGATGTGAATGTTTGGTCATCACTATCTTTCTTTTTATTCATTTCAAAGATGATTTCTTTAACAATTCTGCAGTTCGTTTTCTATATTAAGACCCTTACCGTGTACTTTTTTATCATGTGTTCTTCTGAAATAATACCTCGTGCATTGTTGTTTGTCCGTAAATAAGTGACATTGAACGCCATTAAATATTTCTGTAGATTAACTGATGGACAATAGGAGAAATGCAACTCTAGACATTTGAGATAATGGGATCAAGTTTGGTACACTAGTGACTTGTGTATCATTACCAGACGATAGATCAAATACTAAGTTTACAATTCCCTTAGCAAGGCAGGGGTATCTAGAATGTTGTCACAAGGCAGGAAATTCATATCAATAGCCCGATGATTGATCTAGCTGAAAATTAAGAGGCTGGTTGTTGAGTCTTAAATAGACATTGCTGTGAAAGCCAAATTATCCAATATATATATATATATATATATATATATATATATATATATATATATATATATATATATATATATATATATATATATATATATATATATATATATATATATCGCTATTACTCTATGGTCATAAACTAAGAAATAGAAGGAAGTAACACGGGAAAGTTTTGTAAAACCTAAAAAATCCACTTTGATTATCAAAGTTATTATGAAAAGTGACAGGAACGTATAGTATTGTGAAGTAATCTGAACAATCCTGAGTGAGTTTTAATAAAGTTACAAAAGAATGAAAAGTTCTGTATAAACTTCAGAACCGGAAATTTCCTGGTCCACCAAGAATCTCGATGTTTTTAAAATGGCGTTGGAGAATTCCTCTTAATAATTCACAATAGTTCCAGAACAATATAAGTGTAAAAATCGAACACTTTATATTTTCACTGAAAGGTCAAAATGTTTTCTTCTCAAATGCTACCTAAGTTTAACATGAAACGCGAATCGACAGACTTGGTGTTTCAACAGGAACACAAAAAATATGAATGACTCCAAAATGTAAATGAATCTGATTCCTCTTTTCTCTCATTATATACACCTTCTTTTGCGATTATATTTCACAACATACCCTCACCTAACAGACCATACGACTCAATAAATATTTCAACATGTCTATTCATATGACCGAGCAACATCCAATAGGAAAATAATTAACTATTCTAGAACGTCCAGAACCCCACCAGTCAGTGAGAAGTTAACTCAACGTTATGAACAGGTCCTATTACTAAGATTATTGTCAGTATATTGTCAAAACATAAGCATTACAAGCTTTTTGCTATAAATAAACATTTTATTTCACCTCTGTATAGTGTCTACCCAGTGGGGCATTTGTCAGGGGTCAGATGTTGTCCTCACTCCGCTTGGTGCTTTGGTTTTATAGAAGATGATCAACCACATTGCCTGGATGGAGTAAACAATAAAATAAAAAACATGAAATTAATGGATGGAATAACAAAGATCGTAGCAGGGATACAGAATTGAACAACACTAGCCCCCGTATATGAAATATCACAATTGAATCAATTACATAAACAAAATAAATGAAATTGAACATAACATTAAATGAGACACTTTTCTTAGACAGTGGTCACAAAAATTATGTGAAATTCAGTTAGCCGTTCTGTTATACCGATAAAACAAATTTCATCATAGAATCGAGTGAATGACCTAACTCATATTGCCGGCATGTCAGCAACACCTGGTTGCATCCGGTCCTTTCCAAGTCTCCGCTGGCGACAGGTCAGAGTTGCCGTATTGAATTCATTCGGATTATCTACAAGACACAGAAATATCTCACAGGTATAAATATTAGTATAGGCAATAGTTTTACTTTGTTAAATTCTCTGCCATCATTTATGCTGTGCAGACTTTCATATTGTTTTCTTTTTGCTTTTGCAAGACCTATTAGTTAAAATAATGGGTAGTTCTTGCTTAAAATGGCTGGCCTGCCCCAAAATAAGCAAAGAAGAGGGAAAATCAGGACATATTTCCAGACAGACATGCAAAACATAAAGCAGGGGAGGATCCTTTTGGCCTACAGAGCGCCAGGCTCTCAAGTATTGGATTTGTCAAACTTTTCAGAAGCAGAAACACCCCGCCCGGCTGAAATATTACAAATCCTGGTGTCTAGAGGCACTAAAACTGAGAACATACAAGGACTTCAAAATGGGGGAAGAGGAATATAATTCCTTTTCGCAAAAGGAGACAAGCCTTTGTATAGGAATAACCAGTCAATGGAAATCAGAGGCAAGCCTGTCAAGATTTATGCACCTCCTCCTTTAGTTAAAAACCTAGGAGAGAAAACTGTAGAAATCCACTTCTCTGGTTTACCATTGGAAATACCCTTAGAAGAATTAGCGGCCAAGATAGAGAAGAAATTCTCAGTGAAGACAATAAAATCGCAGATGGCCACATTTTGGGGTTCCCCAACCGTACTCACGGGAATACGAATAATTACACTGACAGAAGAAGATGCGAAGAAGATTCCGGCTTTCTTTTATGTCCTTGGATTCCTAATTAAATCCTCGTACCGAGGCTGCCAATTCCATCATCCATGTTACAAGTGTGGAAATCTTGGTCACTTGTTGCGGGAATGCCAGAGCCAGGTACCCCCAGAAACCAAATCCTCCAATTCTTATGCATCGGTAGTGAAGAAAGACCAGTTAGTGGACAAGACCACAGAGAATTTGCTGCAAGAAATCCCAGAGCCATTAGAAGAAAAAGCAGAAAAAATGGCAGAAACCAACATCTCCTTATCATCTAGTAGTCAAGGGTTGAGTGCTGAAAGCAACTCGCTGGACAACGATAAATGGGAAGAAGCTAGTCAAGCCAGTTCAGCAGATAAAAGGAAGGCAAAACCCAGAGCAAGGAACATCCAGAAATTGAAGTCGAAACAAGCAAAAGAAGCCAAACTGGTAGAAAAAGAGAAAGCACCCTTTTTTGTCTTTGAGGAGCCTAATTTCGAAGAAAAAAGGTCACTGGAAAATTCAGATGGCCAGATTTCACAAAAAAAAACAAGACAATAGAGGAAACCCTGAGCCTAGAATCTCCGATACAAGAGCAACAGGAGAAAACAGAGATGGAATTGAATGCTTTTACTCCCATCTTACCCCTAAAGAGGAAAAGATCTGCATCTGCACCGAGAACACCTTCGGAATCAGACATTACAGATCTAATAAAGGAAGCAAGGAGCGAGAAAAAAGAAATCGAGCAAAAAAAGAGAGCAACCTCCTTGACCAGGGGGAGCCAGAGGAAAATAATAAGCCTGGAAGAATAGAGCCAAAAGAACTGCCCACTAACTAACTAATACTGTGTATTATTAAATATTTGAATTTATAAAGAAGTTTATAAATATGTACATAGTCAAGAATGGAGGGATTGAACCTACAGATCTTGACTGTGAACATAAATGGAATTATAAACAAATTAGGTAAAATAATATCTTCAGCAAAAAATTATGATATAGTCCTGTTGCAAGAAACTGACGGGACGTCTGAACATATGGTGAGGAGACTAGAAGAAGAACTTGACGCCTTAGTCCTCACAAGTAACCACCCAACAAAGAAGGAAGCAGGGGTGGCTACAATTGTTCGGCGTTCGGCTAAAGGATTGAACTTTGAAAGCCTAAAAACTCCCAATGAACTGCAGGGACGATTTTTACATATCAAATTGTATAACTGGAATATTTTTAATATATATGTACCCTCTGGTGGAATCGAGCCCAAAAAGTTAATTTCATATTAAATGTAAATCATTATATCCAAAACTTCGCTGAAAATCCATGCATACTAGGTGGGGATTTTAACTGGATATTAAATGAGTTGGATAAAAGTGTAAAATTAACTGATGATGATAAAAATTTACATAAGTGGTCTAGTTTACTTTTAAAAACGAACACTTTAGAAGATACCTACCGTTGGTTAAATGAAAATAAGAGAGAATACACATATACATATGGGGATAATAAAGGTAGCAGGCTAGATACGTTCTATATGTCGAGAAATCATATTCATGCAGCCAAAACATGTTTTATACACGATAATCAAATTGCTGACCATAAATCAGTAGTACTTGAACTACTAATAATAAATAAATGTAAATGGGGACAAGGGTTTTGGAAATTGAACAATGTTCACCTTTTGGATATTGAGTATGTGAAAACCATGCGAACTCACCTGGATAAATTTAGAAACAAAAACTTACTAAACATAATGGGAGACTGGGAATATTTTAAAAAGGAAATCAAAAGAATAAGTAAATATTATAGCAAGATAAGGAAATTACATAAACATTGGTTACAGAAATACTATATTGAAATTCAGAGTAAAAATATTCCAATAACTGAACAAGATAACGAAATAATTAGGGAATGGAATATTTTAGAAAAAGAAGTAACCCAAGGGATTAAAACTAGAGCAGGGAAATTTGATAATTTGTACAAAAAGGGGAGGGGCTTATACAGAAGAATGGAAATTAAATAAGGAGAAAATAAAAAAAATTGACTCAATTCGCCTAAACAATATACTTCATAAGGATAAAAAGGTTAGATTAGAAGGGATTAAAGATTATTATGTAAAAATTTATGAATCACAACATATTAATGTAAATATTATAAACAGATATCTAAAACAAACTAATTATAAACAAATACCCCCCACTGAATATGGAAACTGTGAAAACTTCATCACTGCTAATGAAATAATAACTGCAATTAAAAGTCTGAAAAAGGGGAAATCCCCAGGCTCTGACGGGATTACTACTGACTTTTATATTAAATTCCAAAACGACCTAGCAGATATCCTAGAATTACTATATAATAATATTCTACTCCAGGGGGAAATGCCTAAAAGTCTAAGGGAGGGTATTATGACATTAATATATAAAGGGAAGGGTGATAGAGAGGAAATAAAAAACTGGAGACCCATAACACTTTTAAACACATTATAAAATTTTAAGTAAAATTATTACAAATAGAATAAGGAAATGTTTGAATACAATAATTGACATAAATCAAAGTTGTGGAGGGATAGGAAGGAAAATCTCAGATAATACACTTTCAATAGCAGCATTAATAGATTTTTTAAAAATAGAGGTGAAAAGGGAGTCATGTTCTTATTCTATCAGGAGAAGGCCTTCGATCGAATAGAGCATGACTTCATTTTCAAAACATTAGAGAAATGTGGTTATGGGCCAAATATTGTAAATTGGATAAGAGCTATGTATACTAATATCACCTCTAGAATATGTGTAAACGGAGCCCTGACAGAAGAAATTAAGATACAAAGATCAGTAAGGCAGGGCTGTCCCTTATCCATGCTATTATATGTAACAGCAACCGAATCCTTGAACATAAATATTAACCAAAATACCAATATTCAAAGAATTAAAATACCAAATTTGAACTATGATTTCAAAATTATATTACCAACTTTACCAGAGAGGAACATTCCTTTAAACACCTACAATATGAATATTTACAATTTGGTAAAGCCTCTGGATCAGCAATAAATCATGATAAAACAGAAATTGTATGGATAGGAAACTGGAGGGGAAACCACCCTGGACTTCCCCCTAATCTGATTAAAGGCCATGTAAAAAACTCGGGGAATCAATTATGGGAAAAACTCTACTCACTTGAACTTTCGTGAGTTAGTAATCAAGATTGACGCGCAGATTGAAACTTAGGCGCATTCAAGGCTGAACTTGGTAGACCGCATACAGGTAGTTAAAACCTACATGTACAGCCATTTGAATTATGTAATGAATTCGGTTCACCTTACAGAAGCAATGATTGGAAACATAGAAAGAAGAATAGTGAGCTTTATTTGGAATGATAAAATCCATTACTTAAAGAAAAATTATATATGTAGGCCGAAAGATAGAGGGGGACTGGCTCTGCCGAACCTGAGTATAAAGCAAAAAACAATTATATTAAATAGATTCAAGCAACTAATTAACTCTCCCAATCATCCATGGGAAGCAATATATATTTACCTGTTTAGACACATTTGTCGTTTTAATAGCGAAATTTATGAAAATAATAAATTAACTAAATTATTAGAACCTGCAGGCTCTTATAGGAGAATTAAAGAATTAATATATACTTACAAAAATAATCTAAGAATATGGGATAAGAAAAATGATACCTATACAATCCTGAATGAACCAATAACACAAAGCAAGCAAGAAATCGAATTTCGTCATCCTCATCTAAACTGGTCTGCCATTTGGAAAAACTGGGCAGATATAGGATCGGCCTCTATTCAAAGTAGGCTCTTCCTATACCTGCACGACCAATGGCTGACAGGTGAAAAGGCTTTTAATAGACACTTGTTAACTTATGTACCAAAATGTAGATCATGTGGTAAATCCATAGATTAAAAAAAAAATACAAAAAAAACCAAAAAAAAAAAACAACATCTAATACTCTTTTGTACTAATACTAAAGCAGAGAGACAAATATTAGAAAACAAACTTAAGAATAAATATGGCAAATCAGATAATAATCAATTGTTATCTGTCAATAATGTTAACGATATCAGATAATAATCAATTGTTATATACCAATAATGTTAACCATAGAGAAATTTATAATGAAGTAGTATCTTATATTAATACGATTATGAAAACTAAAATGGATTTTAATAGTTAATCAATTTTATAAGACTAGATATACCTGTGAGATTTTTTCCTTTCACAAATACAGAAAGAAATTCACAGAGAATTAGCTGACCTTCAAGGGGAGATCCGTATGGTACGAGACCAATGCTACGTGACTAACGTGAGGTAGTACGGCTCGTATCCTATCTCCCCGTAAAAAGGGAGACTTAGTACAAGAACATAACGAAAACACAAATACGGCACACATCTGAACATTCATCAAATATACACATCTCATGCAACCTACTCAAGTACTTCTTAATTTCTAACCTAGCACACACAAAATCCTTTTTAGGAACCAATAAAAGTAAATAATAACTTTAAGAATTTGACCTTTTAGTCAGACCTCACACGAACACAAGATAACGTACAAGACAAATGGCACACGCAGATAGCACTACACAGGACAATACTGATCTCTAGCAAAGATCACTTTTAATAAATAAACTCCAAGACCAGCCTGGGTCAAGGAGTATCTTACAATAGGAATATAATGGTATATAAACCCTAATTCAAAATTCGTAAAAACGAAATTTATAAATAAAATACAAATAGCACACACACATTGGGAAAAAACAGAGACACATAAAAAACCTTTAACTTTCGGAACTAGGGGCCCCTTCAATGATGACAAGTCTGAGAGGGACCACACCAATAACGGAAACTAAGAAGACGATGAATTGGGGTGCACCGGCTTTGGAGACGAGAAGTGATGGCATAGCAGTGGCTACAAAAGTTAACACAGGGCTACTTCCAGAAGAGGTCGATTTCAACTGGGATTTAGTAGATTTTCTCTCTTCACAAGAATTTGTTCCGATACCAGTACCTTCACCACCTTCTTTACCACAGGTCGAGGATTTTAAACAGAGACAGAAAGAAGAATTGGAAATTTTTACAATAGCAAAAAGAAGCAGAACAATCATTTCTCCTTCAACAGCAACAGCACGAAGAAGAAGAGGCAAGAAGGAAACGACAGGAAGAAGAAGCAGAGAAGAAACAACGTCTAGGAGAGAAGGAAAACAGTGAAAGTCAAACGGTAACGGTACTCTTAGACATTTTGGCAGAGTTAAGAAATCTGAAACAAATGTATCAGACTTCTTTATTACGATCCAAGAGAAAAAGAACTTCAGGAGCCAAACAGGCCAACCCGGTTACTACACCTAAGATACCACCCCTAGTGATTTCTACCAAATCATTGACAGGAGCAAGTCCAGAAGTAGGCCTTGGCCGTGGCAAAAGCTTAAGGCAGTTAAAGCTGATTGCTTCTCGTTCCTGATTTTTTTTTTAATTAAAAAATAAATACCCAAAAACCCTTTTCAGGGCCACCCACTTCTTTCGAAAAGAGATAGTATTCATTTTGCCTCAATCAATTAAAACTCAAAATCCCTTTTATTTTTTTCACCCTATGATGTACGTGTGTGAGTGCATGAGTGTAGACCCTTATTCTAAAAAATCAAAACCAAGAGTCACTTACGTTTTTCAGTCTGGTATATTCTGGTACAAATTTTTATAATTCATTGTCACAACACAACACAACACTTTTTAAAAAGTTCACAGACTTCTTCTGTGTCTTTTTCTTTCACTCTCTCTGTTTTTTTAAAAACATTTCTTCACTTTCACATGTTTTTCCTCCTAAGTCTCTTCTTCCTCACTTTTTTCTCGTCTTTTTGTCTTCCTGTTCTCTTTCTGGACGTGTCGGGGTTCTTCCTTTCCCGAGGGTACCTCTTCTTCATCTTCCTGTTGTTTCTTAGAGCAGTCTGAAGACCAATGTCCTTTTTCTTGACAATGATAACAGGTATCCTGACCTTTGTCTCTTTTGACACTGGTCTTGCTTTTTTGACGGTCAGGACATTCTGTACCCCATACCCTTTCTTCTGACAGATATAGCAAGTATCTTGACTTTTATCTCGAAAGGAGGGGGAGTAGTCCGTCGGCTTCTCTGAAGAAAACTTTCTTATGACATCTCGCCAAGCTCTGATCAGAAGTTCGATCTGTGTGGGTTCTTCCATCGTGCTGGTCGGTTTGAGAGTGAAATGAATACTGAGTGGGAAGGCACCAGCCCTTTATATATACACTGGTCTGACATGGATATATAGGGTCCATGGCGTTTCAAATGTAGTCATCTGACTTTTTGCAGCCAAGATCAAACGATCGCATCATTTAGTAAAGAAACGAGGAGAAAGTAAGAGGCAGAAACGTGATTTATCGCCTCGCACAGTAGCTGACGTCTTGGTTCAAATTCATGCCAACGATTTTGAAGATGAGATGTGTGAACCATAATCCAGACCCAGAGTCTACACCAAGTCAAAGTCCATCACCACCAGTAAACCCTGAAAATTACTACCACATTCGAGAAACCGACAAACGTTCCTATAGAAAATTTAGAACTACAGTCTACACGTACACGGTGAAGTTTAAATATTTCAAGTCAGACGTACCGCTGCAGAAAGCAGAAGGGTTCATCACCGATGTGTGGAATGTTTTGTTAACTACACTGAAACAGCAATGTGAAGCCAAAGAAAGCGATCGCTTGAGACTTTCCTTTCATCACGACAGTTTGAAGTCCCCCGTTTGGATCGAGTTTAGCAGCCCGGCAGAATTTACACCTTCCAAAGTCGTGGACAAGATTCAGCACGTACAACAATCCAACGACAAGTTTCACATCACCAATGGAAAAGCGACACTGCTCATGACCCACGTCTCTCTTCCCCAAGGGACTGGACAACGCAGAAAGGTATTATTGGTGGACGACATTCGCACCACCAAAAAGAGCATCGTTCAAATTAACAACACTCAAGACCAAATGTGTTTAGCCCGTGCCATCGTGGTGGGACGAACGTATGCCGACAAGAACGACACGACAGAATGGAAAAGAGCCTGGAAAATTATTCTACAATCGGGCCGAACCAAACAACGAAGAAAAGCAGAACTCCTGTTACAATAAGCGGGGATATCCAAAGACAGACCCTGCGGCATTCCTGAAATGCAAAAATTGAAAGATGTCTTGGCTCCACGCTACACCTTGAAAGTGCACCCTCAAGAAGTGCGCGGACCTCTGTTGTTTCGAGGCAAAGATTTTAAAGACGGAAAATACATTCACGTCTATCATCACGATGAACATTTCGATGCCTTTACCAGTATCACTGCATTCCTGGGATACAGTTATTACTGTGAGAAATGTGACTATGGCTATAACAATCGAGAGCAACACAAGCATTGTGGATCAAAATGCTCAGGATGTTTGGCCTCTAAACCCTGTCTGGACGAAGGACAACAACGAGTGCATTGCTCAGCTTGTCAGCGCACTTTTGTCAGTCCAACTTGTTACCAACAAGATTTGAAGATGCAAGGTTCACAGCGGAAAAGTGCTTGTCAAGTCCTGAAATTGCGCTTTACTTGTGGACAAGGCATACGTACCAATTGTGCCAAGGCGCACGTATGTTCAGGAAAGAAGCGATCTCACATTTGTCGCCAAATAGTGGACTTGGAACACAAATGCTACATTCAAAAATACCATTCGAAACATGAAGAGGAAGAAGATGACCATAAGAAAGGCAGTTTCATCTTTTTCGATTTCAAATGCATGCAAGAGACTGGTATTAACATTCCTAATTTCTGCGTGGGTCACCGAGCGTGCGAGAAGTGCCTCCAAGAGCCTATCTATACTCATTGCCCTCACTGCAGCAAGATTCCTGGAGGACGTTAAAAATTCTTTCGGGGACCGAACACACTGCCCGATTTCGCTCAATGGACCTTAAACACTATCGACGAGTTATGGAGTCAAGAGGATATTGAACGTTACGGACATTGCCATCTCTATGCCACGGTGATGGCTCACAATTTTTCGGGATACGATGGGCAATTTCTTCTCAGATACTATACGGAACAAGGCACCCAACGTCCTAAAGTGACACTGAACGGAGCCAAAATCATTTCCATGCAAGTGGTACAAGTGCAGTTTAAAGAATCGATGAGTTACTTGGCCATGCCTTTGAGCCGAATGCCTAAAACGTTTGGAATGAGAGAAATGGTCAAAGGCTATTTTCCGCACTTTTTCAATACCGAAGCCAATCAACACACCGTTCTACCCCATTTGCCTGAGGCTCACTACTATGACCCCGACAACATGCGCACAGAACAACGCGAAGCTTTCTACGCTTCGTACCACACTCACGCCTCGGACCCCTTTGACTTTCAGGAAGAAATGTTGAAATATTGTCGTTCCGACGTGGACATTTTACGGCTTTGCTGTGGAAAATTTTGAGAATTATTCATGGAGCACGGAGGGATCGATCCTTTGAAAGAAGCCTGCACCATTGCCAAAGCGTGTTTTTTAGTGTACCGCCAACGATTCATGCCCGAAAACACCCTGGCTGTCATAAGCCCTCAAACGACAATTTTGTCAAACGTCAATACTCGGTCAAAACCCTACGCTGGCTATATTGCGTATGCAACAAGGAAGACAAACGGATCCAACACGCTTGCTACTGAGGAGGCGGAAAGACCATTGGAAGGTATTCGGTGGATGGCTGAGACTTAGAAAACCCTCAGATCGTGTACGATTTTAACTTTTGCTTATTTCATGAATGTCCCATTTGTTACCATCAACGTGACACTAAACATCAGTTTTTACAACGGACAATGGAAGACTTGTACAAGGCCACTTGTCAGCGGAAACGGAAGTTAGAACAGCAAGGATACCAAGTGGTGGAAATGTGGGAATACGTGTACGATCCGCGATTGAAAACCGATCCCTAGTTTAAACGCATCGTGGAAAGTTACAAGCTGGTGGACCCTCTGAACTCGCGGGACTGCTTGTACGGAGGACGGACGAATGCCACCTGTTTGCTGTACCAAGCCGACACTACGATTCAGGTATGACGGTACCTTAGAGAAGGTAGTACCAATGTCCAAGAAGAGAAAAAGGAAGATTTCCAAAACTAGTCATAAAAAAGGGACGATGTACAAACTCGAGACTTCATTACGGCTAGTATAAAAAGGGTCAGCGTCCAAGATCGATAGTTTATTGTCACTACCAACGCCAAGCGAGAAATATGAATACTTTCAAACAGCAAGTATCGAGCGTAAGACTCAAGTCGAAGGAGAAACTCAAGTACGATGCTGTGCCTTGCGATGGCAGGGATGCCGTATGCTATGACTTCAGCGATTCAGTACCACATCATGGGAACTTTGCTATACCTACCATGGAAAGTGATGCTGTGTGTGTCAAACCTGACGGATGCGAAAGCGATGCCACTCGTCATCGTTCACCTTTTCACTTTACTGTTTTTCATGGTGGATGTCATCATTATGAAACCATGCGGCTACCACCCTACGGATGTCATCCAAAACTGAGCAAACTCTTGCATATTTCACCGTACCCTCATCGAAATGAACCTGTGAAAGACGAATATTCGTTCTCTGTGCGTTTGCCTGAATACTGCGACTTTGAAAGTCGATTCCAAACTTTCCGAGGAAAATGGCCAAAATATCTGGGAGGACCTATCCCCGAAGAATTAGCTAGAGCCGGATTTATCTACTTGGGCGAAGGGGATAAAGTCAAGTGTTTCAGTTGAGGTGTGTCACATCACGAGTGGGAACAGAAAGATTCCGCTTACCTGGAACATGCTCGATGGTCTCCGGATTGTCACTACCTACCGTTAGTGGGACCTCGTCATTGAAGTGACATACCATGTCGTTTAAGAAACCAGCTGCTTGGCTAGGAGTCAAACGTTGGACAACTCCTAGACAAGTATTTAAACCCCATTTAAAAAATAATCTTCAAACATTACCAAACGAATTGCAAGAGAAGATCTATAAGGACATCTGGCAGGGACTTGCCAGAGCAAAATCTCAGTGAGTGACTGAGGAACGTTTATGTCGAGAAATTCACAAGAGGAAATTGACAAAAGTCAACAAACAAGTCAGATATCTCTGGATCAAGTGTGTGTTCATCCGAATATTCCACTTCATACCATTTACATTTGAAGATTTTATTGACATTTTTGACCATTTCCTGGAATGCCAGTGGCCAGAAATTACTCACTACATTCGTTACTTTCGCTCTAGGAGAAGTGTTTGACTGACAATGGTCATCGATAATTTACAAGAGAACATTCGTGGTTTGCCTGTGGAGTTGAGAGAACTCATTTCCTCAGAGTTAGTCAAAATACAAGTGAAACGCAAAGAACAATTGCATCCGTTACGTCACCGATGTTTAAACCACTTGTACCTAAATGCTATATGAGGACTGATTCATGTGAAAGTGTTCCGTCGGTCAGACATTGGTCAGCTACTCGTGTGCGAGAAGGATTGGTTTGTTGTTAGTCATTGTATGTACTACAAGGTAGACCCACTGCAACGAATTCCAGAAGAAGAATTAGAGGATTACCAAAATCTTTTACACAACGTAAACTTAGTTCAAGAGGAAACTTCTAAACGGTGTGTGATGTGCAAGTTAGTGACTAAACAATTTAGATTTGCGACTGGAGTACGACCATCTCTGTGCAGAAAGTACACTTACTATCTTACACCAAAGAGGATATAAAAACGAACTACCACGCCACGATCTTTATCAATCGTGATACAACAGATTCCGTGGAAGGAACTCAATGACACTATTCAAACGGAGGAGGATTACGATCGCATTTCACGAGAACTGTGTCCATTGAATTGGGGTCGACGTGTAGGGTGTGTCTTAGTGACTTGCTTTCTGGGATTTCGTTTACCAGCCGACTCTTTGTGGATTTTTTACGAGCAGTACCTACCACTCCAAAAGCATGAAAGTGGTCCCTTTAAATGTACACGAAAAACTCCTTCTGTTCAAAGCTTTGCGCTTTCATCTCGATACTTCTCGACAACCTCTACAGGAAAGAAAGACCCGTCAACTTTTAAGTACTGAAGATGTGTACGATGATGTGTGTGTAGCTTGTGACTTACACCCTCACTTGAAAGTTGTACGTGACTGGAAAAGTTGGGGTTTCGAGGCTTGGACAAACGAAGTGGCACACTATACCCAAGATTTGTCATCCTAAAAAATTAAAACGTTCAGTGAAAAAAGGTAACGTTTAAACCTGTGTTAGTGACAGTACCAGAAGAAGAAGAACCACTCTCTTCAGGACAGGATAGGACTGCCATTAACAACCCCGAAAGACCCTTCCAGAAGGACACTTGTGTGACTGTGCCAAGGAATGTAAAGACTCTAAGAACATTACACACTGTCCTTACAATACCATCTCTTGATCACCACAACTGTTTTACAGATACTTGCTTATATTCTACTATGATCGTTTTGATGTGTCTTTTATTCATGTACTTAACCATTTGGCTTTTATGTATTTTTGTCTTTCGTGTTGCTCACAATTAAAGATGGCAATAAACGTGTCCTGAAAAAGTATAAAAACTCTTGTCTTGTCTGTCTTCCTGTCAAAAGTGACATTCCTTACACAACTACTGTGGCTACCTCTACTGTCTCTGCTCCCTCTTCCTCCACTTTCAAAGGCATCGACGAACACGTAGATCGGGCTAGTTGGGAGGCCTTGTATCTTCGCCATCCCTTTAACATGCTCATTGCCGGACCTAGCGGTTCAGGCAAAACCGAATTTGTCAAACGTTTGATCGAACATAAACATCATTTGATCGATCGTCCACCTCAACGAATCGTGTGGAGTTACAAAGAGTGGCAATCGGCGTACAGCCCTCTGCGAGAAAGTCAAGGCGATTCCATCGTCTTTGTGGAAGGCATTCCTGGCGAGGAGGACGGGATCGTGTCTGACCCTAGTCAAACCCATCTGGTCATCTTCGACGACGTGTTAGGGGAAAACGAAGAAGAAATTAAACTGGTTTACGCGTAAAGGGCATCATCGTAATGCCAGTGTCATTTACATCACTCAAAATTTGTTTGAACAAAGTATAGCCCATCGCACCATCAGTCTCAATGCTCATTACGTGGTCTTGTTTAAAAGCCCTAGAGATAAATCGCAAGTGCAAGTGTTAGCAAAACAGTTAGGAACGCCTTGGCTAACTCATGCGAACGACGATGCCACTCAAACCCCACACGCCTATTTACTCGTAGATTTAAAATCCACCACTCCCGATTATTTGCGATTTCGTACCCATCTGTTTCACCATTGGTGCCAAGACGGAGGGCCTGTCGTGTACACGTCCCCGTCGTCGACTTAACAACAACCACAACTACCAAACAAGTCTATAAAAACCTCGGTCACTTTGGTTCTGTCACACACATCGTCAACATGACGTCCCTTCAGTCTCATCTTCCCGTCAAATTGATTCGTGCCTTGAACGGCATCAATAGCGAAAAAATCCACAAATACGTTCTCGTGTCTTAGAGCTAGTCTCAAAGAAGTCTTACGATGGTTTACGGTGACAGCACGTCAATTACTGCAAAGCATCATTCACATTCCACATCAAATCAAACGGTTTTTTTTTTTTTGAGAGAAACAAAGTAACCTTGACGCAACTGGCCGATCCTCGCACCGACACTCAAACCAAAATGGAAATCATTTTGAAACCTGGAGGTTCTCTAGGAGGTGTCATCATTCGTTCCCTCTTAAAATAGGATCCTAATGCTCCGACATTCGTCCACAAGAAAAAAGCCATGCCCAAACGTACCCAGAAGAAAAAGAAAAAGAGTAACGATGTCAAGACCAGGTCACAGCCTCAGAAAAAGAAAATGAGAAGCCCACAGAAAACAGCTTCTACCCGTAAGAGAGGTACTGCCACCATTACGCAAACTTACTTTCGCAAACCACGATCTGCCGCAACAACGGTGACTGCGTCTCCAGTAGCCTTAACATCTTCTACTTCTCCGTTGCTGGTGATGCCATCCAAACCCGATTTAACACGCGTCTTTCCTAATTTGATGAAACATTGGAAAACCGTGTCTCCAAGAACGTCTCCTCCAGCGGTGACACACACTTTAGCATCAGTGGCCGCTGCTCATAAAGTACCTGCCCACAAAATCCAAGTCCAAATGAAATCGGGCATGTTAAAGAGTTTACTGGATTTGTCCAAGCAAGAACTCTCCTGACTGAGTCCGTTGCGAACCCCTCCACGACGCGTGATGACTGCCATGAAAATGATACGACGAGCCGACAATCAGTGCCGACGCATTCCAGTATAAAAAAGACCTGAGGCAAACTATAGGGATCAGTGTTTTTGTGCTCCTGAACGCCCAAAGATGTCCCCTCAAAGACGTGCACACCGTCACCATCGTCGTTCTTCTGTCCAAAAAGGAAAAGGAAAAAGAAAAGGACAGTCTCGTCATGCGAAGAAACGCATCGCCAAGCATCGACGTCACCCTTTGAAAAGACACACTCGTCCAAAGAAAAGGAGAAGCCACCAAAGGGGAGATTTCTTTGGAACTTTATTTCAAATGGGTAAGTTAGTAGATAATTTTGCCACAGAAATAAAGGACAAGCTCCAAAAGAAACAATAAGATAAAAGGACGCATGTCGAGTCATGGACTTCAGTGTATTTTGTGCACCAAAAGATGTTCCCTTATCGTTGTTCTCCTGTCCAGAAAGGAAAAAGAAAAAGACAGTCCCGTCATCCGAAAAAGTGCTTAGCCAACCATCGACGTCACCCCAAGAAAAGACACACTCGTCCAAAGAAAAAGAGGAGCCACCAAAGAGGAGGTTTCTTTGGCGATTTTGGAAAACAAATTGTCATCTTTTTGAAGAAGCGATAGTGATAAAAAGGATAAAAGACCGTGTGCCAAGTCATTGACGTTAGTGTATTTTTGGTGTGTGCCCTGGAACCAACGAACCAATCGACAAAGATGTCACCCCCAAAAGGCATCCTTCTTCTACCCCCAAAGGAAAGAAAAGGAAAGGAATGCCACCTCGTTTAGTCAAACATTGGGACATGTCTGTCCTGTCCAATGCGTCTCCACCCATGCGAAAAAACTCATTCAAACCGCCTCCAAAGACGTCATTGATACCGTGAGCGAATCTTTTCTGAATGTCTTGAAAGGAACGATACCTTTGACTAAACACCAGAAAAATGCTTTGCCAAACATCGAGACGTTCTTCTCCAAATGGTCCAAACGAAAATACCCATTCGTCAAAAGAAAAAGATGTTGGTGCAACGCGGAGGAATTTTTCCCCTGTTAGGACTTCTTACCAATGAATAGCGAAACCTATGTTGGGTATGTTGGGAAGAGTTTTTCCCACCATAGCTCCAATGTAAAAGGGTCAAGAAGATAAAAGAGACCTCTGGAGTCAAAAGATCTCAGACGTGATCCTTGAAATCCAATGGAAGGACGAAAATTGGCTTTAGTGCCTTACAAACGATGGATGGAATACCATCGTTGGCAAGAACAACGGACCTTACATTTACCTCTCAATCCTCATTTGACCGAGATGTCCCAGTTACAGCAAGAATTGCAATCAATGATGGATCTCAGTGATTTGTCAGAAACGGAAAAATCACAACGGTACGGTCAATTGTTGCAACGACTGCAACTCTTTCACCAGAAAGCTTTAGACGAAACAGCTCTACCCACTCTGAAAGATTTTAAGACCCTGATGAAAAGTTCACCACTACCATCACCCCCAGCGGTCAAGACAGATGCAGCCCCACGGATGTCTGAGGAAGAAGAGGCAAGAGAAGTCTTTCAAACACCGTCAGCAGCTCCCATCCCTAGTAAGATTTCAGCGTTCTTGTTGACCCCTTCCCCTACACCCCAACGAGAAGAATTTAAAGCTTGGGTTATAAGGATGATGTCCACTCCACCTTCCATAGAAGTCAAAATGAAAGAAGGGAAAGCAGAAGGACAAAAAGAAAAGAAGACCAAAGCCATTCCAGTACCGCCACCACCACCACCATTACCACCACCACTAATTTCGACTTCTACTCCCGTGGCACATCGGACACGTAAAGCCGTTTCTAAACCACACCCTCGTCGAATTCAGAGTACTATCAGCGAAGAGTGGATGACTTATTAAAAAAATTGAGAATGTGTTAGCCAGCATTTACTAAGATCCATCCCATCCTGCAGATTACGGAGGAGTTCAGAAATTGTATCGTGCTGCCAAATCTTGACTGAAAAGTGTTCGTTTACCTCAAGTGCAACGCTGGTTACAAGAACAAGCCACGTACACCTTACACAAACCCATTCGACGAAAATGTTCCAGAAGTCGCACACAAGTGGAGGGTATCGATCATCAATGGCAAGCCGATTTAGCCGATGTTCTCATTTGGCCACCTACAATCGTGGTTACAAATATTTGTTTTGTGTTATCGACGTCTTTTCTAAATTTGCTTGGGTCGTGCCATTGACTTCCAAATCGAGCATTGAGTTAGTGCGAGCCCTCAAACTGGTGTTGAAACAAAGCGGGCGTCACCCTCTTCGATGGCAAATCGACAAAGGCACCGAATTTCGGAACCAAGCTTTCCAAAAAGAATTGAAGAAAGGTGACATTCATTTTGTCACCACCGAGAATCCCGAAACCAAAGCCAGCATCTTGGAACGTTTTCAAGGTACCTTGAAAGAACGCATGTGGATATTTTTTTACGAATCAACACACTCTCAAGTACATCGACGTCTTTCCACACCTAGTCCAAGCTTACAACCACTCTTACCCTCGGAGCATCGGACGTGCACCCCAAGAAGTGCCTCCGGACAACGAAGTGACCGTCTTCGAGCGCCTGTTTGGTACGTACCCGACGGTAACTGTCCCCAAGAAAGGTGGAGTGTTGGCAGCAGGAAATTGGGTGTACAGTGGCAAAACCAAACGCACGTTTGACAAAGGTTACTTACCCAAATGGACCACCGAATTGTTTCGTGTCACCGAACGTGTACGTGGCCATCATCCTCCCGTCTACAAATTGGAAGACATGAACGGGGAAGTGTTAAAAGGAACGTTTTACTTGCCCGAGTAACAACACGCGACCACAAAAGAAGACGACGTGTACGAGATAGAAAGCATTCTCGATCGAAGAACCCGAAAAGTGGGAAAACGACGTGTCAAAGAAGTCAAATTACGTTGGAAAGGATATCCTCCCAGTTTGGACTCTTGGATCGGAGCTTCGCAAATCATCAACAATAAAAGAAGTGACCATCATGCCCTTCAACACATCCTCAGCTACGCACTAACCACTCCTTCCCCCAGTTCTTCTCTGCAAGATTTACAAAAGCAACCCTTGTGGCTGTGGTTTGGAGAACGTGTGCCTAAAACGCAAATCGTCTTTTCTGCCAAATCTTTGCGGTGTATTGTGTCATTGGTGCTGCCATTGCCTACATGAGTTTGCAACAAGGAGACAAACAATTGTGGACCATTTTACTCAGCGGTTGCATCGGTTACTTTCTTCCCAATCCGTCTTTGAAATATTCATCTAACGGGAACAACAACGGGAGTCTTGCGTCCAACGTCAGTTCCCCTTCCAACAGTCACCCTAACCATCCTGTTTTAGACACTCATCTGACTTCCAGTGGCCCCTCGGACACTAGAACTCTGGGGTTATGAACAACCAGTTTTACTTAATGTTATTCAGTGATAGTTCCATGAAGGTGTTTCCCAATAAGACCTTATGCTGTTACACGGCCAAATTACCTCAAGTCATCCAACTGGATCACGAAGCCCATTGGGAAGTGGCTTTAGTAGAAATGGTTCACCCTACACAAATCAAAAACATTGTCGAAAATCAAAACACTTTTACGGTAGCAGTTCATGACAAGCAAGTGCAATAACACTTGGATGAACGCGCCATAGGTGACTCTATGAAATCACAAGACCCCACAATGAAACTGACCACTTATCGGTTGAAAATTCTCAAAGGCTATTATTTTAGTGGTCAACATTTGGTGAACGCTATTGCTGACAGGTTCAATAACGTGTTTGGCAAAGTCTTGGAGAAAACCAGAAAACGTGTCAGGAACGAATACCACAAAATAGATCGTCGCCTAATGATGAAGTTTTCAGAGGACAAAGTATTGGCCATTACATTTTGTCCTGAATTGTATGACATTTTGGGTGGAGACCCCAAGTTGATTAAGATTAGAAACGAAATACCGGCCGTGACCAGTAACTCGGAGTTTGCGAAATATTTTTGATTCCCTGTAGAAATGAACCAAGGACTGAATTTGATTTTTGTATAGTACAACGTGGTGGGACACACCTCCGTACCGTTACTGCGTGTCATTCCTTTCAAACTGGATTCTGCCACGAACGCTGATGAGGAAGGTGGAAACACCTATCACGTTCACCGCGAATTAGTACGTCCTCACTATTTTCCCGTCAGTAAGTCGTATTTCGACACTGTCAACATTACTATAAAAGGAGATCTGGGACAAAATATTCCATTTACCAAAGGGAAAGTCACAGTGAAACTCCATTCCCGAAAACGATTACTCTAACCCATTGTCAGTCATGTATCCTGTGTACCAAGGAGTCGCTCGACAGCGAGGACATGGTGTAGGAGATATGCTAAAATCAGCCTTTCGTTAGGTGGCTCCCGTTTTGAAACCGATCGTGACACGGAGATTGCATGCCTTAAAAGATGCCGCGTTGAAGCAAGGTAAAGAATTTCTCCAAAATGTCATCATTGACAAACAAAACCCCAAAGAAGCTTTCTTGAGAGCAGGCAAAAATGTCTTGCTTCAAACAGGCAAAGACATTTTGGGCCGATGAGAAACTCCTATAAATGCCCTGGGTGCTGCAGAGTCAGGCATTCCTGCTTCCCTGACGCCACAGGAAGGACAAAGCAGAAATAGACGATGAAAACACCCCTTCAGAGGACTTCACACCCCTAGAGCAACAACGACTAAGAAAAGAAAAACTGAGACTTTTTTGATTATTAAAAAAAAAGAAAACGATGCACAAAGAGTCTTGCGCTTGTTCCAAGTCGGAACTGGATCTGTTTGCCATGCCACCCACCATGATGACGATGCAAGAATCACAATGGTTCGAATTTCATCCCGTCTCCTCTTTGACGGATTCAGCTTCCATCGAGTTTGAAATCAAAGGACAACCCGAAGATTACATAGATCTGAACAGAAGTTACTTGTACCTGAAACTGAAAATGATCAAAACGGACAACACCAATCCGAGTGCCGATGCTAGAGTAGCTCCCGTCAACAATTTCATGCATTCCTTGTTCAGCGAAGTGGATTTGTACTTGAATAACAAACTGGTCAGCAGTAGCATGGATACTTACCCTTACCGAGCGTACCTGGAAAATCTCCTGACTTACGGAAAAGAGGCCAAGAACACTCATCTGGGTGCTTGCGTGGTATGGAAGCCTGACACCGCAGGTGAGGACACGTTTACCGACACAGCCCTGACAACAGATGACAATCCTCACAATGTGGGCTTTAACGACCGTCGAAGGAAAATCCTGCAAGGACGTAGATTAGTAGTGATGGATCGTTTGTATTTGGACACGTGGTTGCACGATAGGTATTTGCTCAACGTGTGGATATTCGCCTGAGACTAAATCTCAGCAGTGTTGCTTTCCATTTGATGGCTCATGCCAACGAGTACAAAACCATCATTCAAGAAGCCAGACTTTACGTGCGTCGTGTAGAAGTGTTACCTAAAGCGGGAAACGATATCAGTCACACAGTGAGCAGAACGATCACCAAGTATCCGATACGACGCGTAGAAGTGAAAAAGTTCACCATTGCTGCTGGACTCCGATCCAAGATCGAAGATCATCTGTTCCAAGGACAGTTACCCAAACGTTTGATCGTTGGCATCGTCAGTAATGCAGCCCTCAACGGAGCCCACAATCAAAATCCTTTCCAGTTTAAGCACTACAGAGTGTCCAAGATTGAAGTCAGTCGCGATGGCAAGACCTTGTGTACCAGACCCTTCGAACCTAACCTTGCCCAGAAGAATTACTTGAGATCGTACTTGTCCCTGTACGAAGCTACCGGACAATTAGGAACCAACACCAGTCACGGTATTTCGTACGATGATTATGTAGGAGGTTACACTTTGTGGGCCTTTGATTTCACTCCAGACAAGGCAGCGACGAGGGACATTTCCACCCTACAAAATCCGGTCAACTGCGTGTGGAACTTCAGTTTGCAAAAGCTCTCACCGAGACGATCAACGTCATATTGTGTGCCGAATTCGATAATACTATAGAAATCAACAGTTTGAGAGACGTTATTCTAGACTATTAGAAACTATGGAAGACACTTAACCCTCTTTGAACAGTAGAGAATCTTTGGAAATGGAATGGGAGTATAGCGTGAAAGCAGAACCCCAAGAGAAAGACGAAGAGGACGTAGTGGTCACGTCCAGATGGCCAGAACAAGAACAACATTTAGTGTCCTGTTTTGCCCAACACCTGGCGGATAAAATTACGGAACTGACCAAGAGAGATTGCTATGGATGTCAAAACGATCATCATAGTCAAATTCAACACGATAAATGTCTCATGAAGAGTCAAGAAGAAAAATTGGACGAGTATCTGGACGACGCTTGGAGTCTCATCTCGGAAGAAGCAGTGTTGTATGAGTGGCATAAAGGCTTGCGTGATCAGTCCTGCTGTGCACTGACTGCTAAAGATATCTATTGCATTGCTCTCTTATCCCAAAGTACAGAGACGAAGCAAAGAAAGGGTTACTTGTCAGAGCTTTTCAAACAAAAGGTCAGAATTGAATTGATGACTTATTACCTGTGGAAAAAAACAAACAAAAAACAACAAAACAAAAAATGGATACCTGGGAACTTTATTACCTTTTGAACAACAGTTCGTATACTGCTTCTTGGAATCCTGTCGTGTGCGCTAAAGATGAACTACCTCACCGCAAACCTCAAGACCATCAAGCTTATGTCATCAACACATACGACAGTTATCTCCCAGGAACCCACTGGGTCGCCGTCTACTTCCCTCAAGAGGGTTGTGTGGAATATTTTGATTAGTATGGATTATCCTCTTTGGAAGACGACATCATCGACTTTATGAAAAGAAATGCCCAGACGACACGATACAATAACGTAAAATTACATGGCACAGATTCCATGGTGTGTGGACAATTTTGTGTGTATTTTCTTCATCAACGCAGTCTTGGATATTCTTTAGAACATTTAGTGACTTATTTTGATAGTAACTCTTCTAGAAACGATAAGAAAGTAGATCGATGGTTTTGTGATCATTATGGCTATCCTTTGTCTTTAGCTAGGAAACGTAGCGTACATCAATGGCCTCATGACTTCCATCAGTGGAAATCTCACATGATTTCACAACGTTGGCAACCTTGTCAAAAAAGTTTGATGTTATTGTTAATTGTTAGTGGTTAATTGTTTGTTGGATAAAAAGTTATGTTTGAAAAAAATGTGTCTGTCGTTTGTTTTCAAAAGGACTGAATATATGCTCTTTGACTTCTCTCTATCCCTCACCATGACATTAGCTATCATAACGTTTCGACTCAACAAAAAACCCTAGTAGGGATGTTTTCTATCGCGTCCGCGTTTGAACCATATAAAGCAGGGCAGTCTCCATTCTGGCCATCCATGATTGACTCGTCTACCTATGAACATGCCTTCCAGACTAGCCAAACTGAACGAAGCTTACGTGAATTTACATACAGAGGTTTTGTTGACTGTCGAGTAGACACCAAGGAGTTCTCCTTCGCTTTCCGCAGAAGCAGACCGTATCGTATAAGCAAGCCTGCCGTCAGACAGGGACGCAATCTTAGACAGTAAAAAAGATTGCCATCACTCCCCGAACAAAACAGCCCTTTTCAGGGCTACCCCAATACTCTAGAAAAGACATACTAATTCAGTTGTCAAAAAAACATTGTGAGTTTATGTTTTAAAAAATAGAAGTGGTCTATAATCACTTCGTTTCTTTTGTCAGTAAAAAAAAAAAATCCACACATCGTTTCTCTGTCTTGTCGAATCGTGCATGTCTGTGTTTGTAAGTAACAAAGTCAACATGAGTGTTTCTTTTAGGTCTGTGCGTTTGATGTGATGGTATGTTTTGATGTCAGGGGATGTTTACCTTCACGTCAGTACTACAAGTACATAACGCCGCGGGATGTTCATTCTGGCTACCCACGTTGACTCGTCAACATTGAACGTGAGTAGCAGACTAACCAAATTACTGGAACTTCAGATGCACCTGGAATATGCCAGGCGCCTCCTGGACGAGCTGGCTATGGAGGCCATTGAAGAAGCAGACAGGTTGAAAGAGGAGGAAAAAAAGAAGAAAGAAGAAGAGGAGGATCCTACCTCACCTCATAATGAGACCTGTGTGTGAGGTGAAGCCAATGATCAGTACACCTCCACAACCAGTACTGCCACCTCAACCACAGCCACAGCCACAACAAGAACATCATCGACTCTGGTATAGAAGACAGAGGGAAGTCTTCAGAATCCCAGAAACTGAAGATTGGGGTTCTGAAGCGACTCAAGAGGCCTCTGCGCTCCCAATCACAAATGTGAATTGGGTAAATGATTGGAGCAGGAGATGTGTCTATGGTTCCAGACCTGGGAGGTGTAATCATTAGCTAGGTGCATCTGAAGTTCTAAAAACAGCCCTTCTCAGGGCTAACCAGATCTCTAGAAACGAGACACTATTCAATTTGCCAATTTGTGTAAATGTAGAGTAGTGTGACTATAAACACTCACACCTTTCCTGATGTGTGTATATGTGTTTTTGTGTTTTGCGTTCGCGTACGTTTGTGTGGATAGTATAGTATAGTGTGTGTGTGTGTTTTATGCATTCGCGTCCGTTTGTGTAGATAGTAATTATGGTGTGTTTTTATGCGTTCCCGTCCGTTTTTGTGGATAGTAGATATGGTGTGTGTGTGTTATACATTCGCGTCCGTTTGTGTGGATAGTAGGTATGGTATGTTTTATGCATTCGCTAGTGTGGATAGTATAGTGTATGTGTTTTATGCATTCGCGTTCGTTTGTGTGGATAGTAAATATGGTGGGTTTTTTCTTTTCTTCCCGTTTGTGTGGATAGTATACTGTGTGTGTTTTATGCATCCGCGTTCGTTTGTGTGGATAGTAAGTATGGTGTGTTTTATGCGTTCCCGTTTGTTTGTGTGAAGTCACTGTAAGGGATGTTTTCCTTCACGTCCGTACTCCACGGATATAAATCAGAGCACTCGTCAGTCTGGCTACCCGCGTTAACTAGTCAACACCATTAAAGATGAATGTATTTAACGAATTAAGACATAGGCTCCATCCACCATCCAGAACCAACTATGTAGTGGAAAGGCTTGATAAGGAATGGAGGTTTCCAGGCAGCCTCGACTCTGCAAACAGCCTGAAAGTGGCCAGGGATCTGTTGCAAAGCATGATAGAGGAGGAGGTGGAGAAATTAGGAGGCTTCATCGAGCCCAAGTATTTAAGAATAGGCACCTTGAAGCAGGCCATTGATCTTGTCATCAGAGTGAGGTATTTTTTTTGCAAGATATATTTAATTGGACAGAGTGGTCTTTTGTCAAATGGGTCTTAGACTAGCTAAAGAAAGATGAAAGCAAGATGAAAAACTTGATGAAAGGAGAAGTGAAGAAGATTAAAGAGACATGGGCAAAAGAGAGAAAGGACAAAGAAAGCAAAAAGAAGAAATAAGAGTTTGAAAGACTTAACAACAACTGGATGAAGGTGCAGGAAATTTTAGGGCCATGGGACATCCTGACTGGATTCCAGAGGATGAAAGAAGAAGAAGAAAGGAATTATTGAAAAAGTGAGGAACTGGTTGAAGAAGTGGAGAAAATAGAAGAACCCATATGCCCTTTTTAGGGCTACTTTCATGTGCCTCGAAAAGATGTTTATTCTTTCTTGCCTATCATTTGTTGTATATGTCTCTGTCTCTCTATTGTATTTGTCCCTACCTAGAGTAGCTGAGCGTGTTCAGTTCAGCCACTTGCAACATTGTTACAAGTGTCCAGTACCCTGACGTCATCCCACCTGTTCCATTCCTATTGACCCATAATTAATCTTGGCTGCCACATCACCCCAGGGTGTGCCATTTTTTGCTAAAAATTTGGGGGCCATATCAGACAGGCTGATTTTCCTTCTTTGGCACGATTAGGGCCAATATGCCCCCATATACTACTTATATCAAAGACACTTGATTTCATTACCAAATTCAAATCTTTACCGAAACTGAAAATTCATTTCTAGTTACACTTGATGTGGTTTCACTCTACACGAATATACCACACAATGATGGTATCGACGTGTGTAAATATTATCTTGAAGAAAACGACTATACATGTAAGAACATGTTTGTGATTTGATAAAACTTGTGATCGAAAGTAACAGTTTTCAATTTGGCAATACAAACTATCTCCAAACGTTGGGAACAGCAATGGGTAGTCCTATGGCACCTTCTTATGCATCTTTATTTATGGGGAAATTAGAAAATGACTTTCTAAATAAATGCCTCTTAAAACCAGATGTTTGGTTAAGATTTTTAGACGATATTATAGTTTGGAATTATTCATTAAAAGACTTTTATTATTTTATAGACTTTCAAAAAATTACACCCAACAATAAAATTTACATTCAATGTGTCTAAAACTAAAGTATCATTTTTGGACGTAGAGGTCGTGAAAAATGAAAATAATGACATCACTACCATGATTCATGTCAAAATCGCGAATATTCATCAGTATGTTGAATATTCTTCATGTCATCCTAAATCATAAAACGGGATACCATATAGTCAAGCAAAAAGATATAGAAGAATTATTTCGAATAACACCGTTTTTAAATCATCTTTGACAGAGTTAGGTCAGCATTTTTTAAATAAAAATTACGCTATAAACTTTCATCCATACTCCTTTCCAAAACGTATCTTCTCTTACACAACTTGAATCTTTCCAACGTAAAATCAAGTATAGAAATGAAGATACCATTCTTTTTGTTATTAATATAATCCAAGTTTGCCCAATATAGGTAAGATTATCAATAAATATTGGGATATATTAAAATTATCATGTAAAGCAAGTGTTGAATCTCTACACGAGCAAACCCACACTTGCTTATAAAAGGACTAAAAATCTTCAAGATTTCCTAATTCTAAACTAGAGAAAAAAAAAAAACATCGTATGAAAAGGGATCATCAACTAAATGTAATAGACCTAGACGTTCGCACTCTTCTTTTATTAATGAAAATACTTCTTTGAATAGTAATAATACGAAAGAAACATTTAATATGCATTGTGATGCTAATTGTGCAACATAAAATGTTACTTTTTTGATCACATGCAAAATATTTGGCATTCAATATTTTGTACAAACCAGTCAACAAATATCTAAACGTATGAACCAACAAATATCAGACAAAAAATTCTATCGATCAATCATTTCCATCTCATTACTGCACGTTTTAACAAGAGTTCCCATACTTTGCAAGATTTCTCCTTTCAACCTATTGTTATAACTGATTCTGAGATGGAACGTCTGCTAAAGGAAACCTATTGGATTCACCGTCTTAATACGGTATACACAAAAGGTTTCAATTCCAAAACACTATACGACATTCATTAATCAAACTTGGTTGTTTTTTAATTATGTCCCCTGTTTACAATTAGATAAGAATATTGTTTTATTTTCTAATTTACAGAATAACTGAGCCAGTGAAAGTATAAACTAATATAAAAAATAAGTGTACTAATTCTTTAAAAATGAAAGGGCATTTTAAAATTAATTCAACTTATGATTAATTATTCATAAAATACTTATTTTATGATTATAAGTATTATGCACACCATAATTTTGTATTATATAATTTGAGTTCTGATGAAATATTGAACATTCGTCAATAATATATGAAGGTATATTTTAAAAAAAAATGTGCATTATACATAATAAAAATATTAATAAAACTGTTTATCTCTACTTATAAATTTTTGATATAGGTATCAGTAGAGAGATATGTATCTTTACGATCCAGTTTTATGTATTTTGTGTATTAAAATATATTTATCTGTACTGTATATGCATATTTCCATGTCAATTATTCGTTAAAGACAAACAATTAGGTTAGAAATATAAGCTATGACGTCATCTTGTTTATGTCATATTGTTTATATAACTGATCACTTAGAAACAGAACATATTTAATGACGTAAGCAATGATATTGAATTCAGTTTGAATTCAGTCTGATGAAGCAATAAAGCGAAACCGGTCACACATTCTACGTATTGGTGTTGTTTGTTTTGTGTTTGTTTTGTGTCGTTTCATGTACATTCGATTATGTTTCATTTATGTTTTATTATTTCATGTTCATTTCTCTCCAACTCATTCAAACTTGTGATAAATCATTTAATTATTTCTCAACGTAAGAAATCAGATCATATGCTAATATTATGAAATTCCATTATTGATTCAATATTAAGTTAATTTTAAACAAGAGTTTCCAAGTAGCATTAAATAATACTTGCCTTTGTGGGATATATAATAACTTCTAAAGAATCGGTGCACGGTCACATTTCTATTTCATGCAACTTCTATCGCCTCGGATAGGCAATGTTCACGTTTCCTTGCTTTATATAATCAGCCAATCCTTCTGATTCCACATTTACTCTAAAGGAACTCTATATAAATATCATGGACCCACATCAGCTGTCACAAGGCATGATCGTACATCAAGGACAACATTGTTAACGAAAACTCCTAATTAAAACGAATACAATGGACCCTGATGTATGGGCTAATTATTACACCGAATATTAGTTATACGTTTTTCTCATATCTCAAATGGTTACATGCGGTCTGTGTTGTGCTGTGTGAAATCATACTCCATGACGATTAATGTTTGGGTAACCCGATAAGGGTACAGGTCAGTCTCATTTAAAACTTGAAAAATGATGAACGTGTGTGTTTGTCATTAGTGTCAACATTTCTATGTGCTATAAATAAAGGACTAGTGGCAAATGAACATATGTGCGACGGAAACGGACATTATCGGATCATATATCATTTTAAAAATGATAACAGTAACTGAGTCTCAGATGGTTAAATATTATACTGCTACAAGTCGCATGAAAGTCATACAACAGGTTGGCATCTTGAAGGGAATATATTTCCTACAAAATATAAATATATCAGTTAAGGATAATAACTTTTTCTTTAATTATAATGTACGTTCTGTTTGAACCTTTTTCAGCATGGTTGAATTAGTTGTGATTATATAATTACTTCTGGAAAAGATTAATGCATTATTTAATATTCTCCAAGCTGAAAAACTAATTGAGTTACCTTAATCGTAAACGATGATTATCCAATAGGATGCTCATAAATGAGAACTTGTAATTTAAAAACAAATTAAGGACTTTAAATGTCAGACAACATTTGAGATAAAACCCTATTAGTTTTATTAAGTTGGTCTACTACGGATGTTGTACTTTTAAGACCATCAGATATTTGTTAAACATAAAAATAGAGCTGCAACTTACAATTAATACCGCTCCGACGGCCTAGTGGTTAGAGCGTCCGCCTTGGATGCGGGATGTCGTGGGTTCGATCCCCGGCCGAGTCATACCAACGAACATAAATATGGTACTAACAGCTGCCTTGCTTGGCGCCCGGCATTAAACATCAGTGTTAGGACTGGTCGGCCTGGTGTCAGGATAATGTGACTGGGGGGACATCATGCTACATGTCTGCGGCATGATGCCCCTATGCTAGACATCACTATAAAGTGCCACACTGCAGACATCGTAGCGATATGACTGAAACATTGTTAAAGCTACGTTAAAAATCCAAATCACACACACACACACACACACACACACACACACACACACGATTAATAAAGGACTACACAAATCAATTGTTACGTGTCTAGGCTCGTACAAAAATAACAAGAAAAGGGTGAAGACAACAAGCTTTGTAAAATTTAACAAATAATTTATTTCCCTAGAAAAACAAGGTAAAAATGAAAAAGGACTTACGGTTTATGAATCAAATCCAAAATTAATCCAAGAATTATAAAATAGAGGTCATATCAACGAAAAGTCCTAAATGAATCTGTGTTCGAATCTCGATGAAATTCAAAATGGAGGGCTATAACGTATGTCGTGAGCTTCAAAGTGTTGCCGTGTCAACACTTCCTTGTTGAGTCTCAGAAAATAATATTCCAGTTTAGAATTTCTGAATACATTTCGATAAATTTCCTAGCCCAAAAATTTCTGTATGAGCATTAGTATTTTTAAGGGAAAGAATTCCATAAAATAAAAATTCAACTTAAACAGGTCACAACAAGACACCTTTAAGTGTCGAAGATTTAAAGTCCAACTGGCTAGTTCTTCAAGAAAACGGTTATACAGTAAGTTAAGACGCAAAACAGATTCCCGTATGAGGGTCACGTGGTCACAACGTAAAATATTTTTTACAGGCTAATTATCACGTACCGAAGGTATGGCCTTCATTCCACTGAATTGAATCTTACTCTTAGAATAAATTTTAAAAAATAAAAAAAGTTGTTTACTAGAACTCTGATTTCTGAATCAAGGTCAGACTCTAAATACAATGTTTCAACTACAGTCATGCAGAACTGAACTGAATTTCTAAACAAACATCATATCCAGTAGACAAAGTTATTACAATAACTTGTAATGGAATAAAAGAAAAAAAAATTAAAACAAATAAATAATTAAATTACAAATACATAACACATTGTTAACCATTGCAGTAGTATAGAAACATCTCAGTATCAACAATAATAATTATGGAGATGCATGAATTTTATTTTATTTTACTTATTCATCGTAAAATGTCTTGATAACTTGAAAAAACACAAGGCACACAATTTAAGTTAGAACTTCTCATCAATATAAATTAAAATTTGATATGTACTTGATATGTACTACTAACGGTGATCTGCCAAGTCTCAAAACTGCAGTAATATATTATAAACATTATGTGTTCAACATGTTTGACATGCTTAAATATATTATTTATTCAAATTTACATTGTAATCCATTTTGCTATCTGTATATGCATATAACAAGATGGTTCACAAGAGACTTATATCTCAATCGTTAACTTATGCACTTTGGTTTGCATATTTTCAGCATACCGTAACATGTATAACAATAAAATATGAGCAAAAATGTTTTAAATTATCACAGATCACGGATTTCAACTGCGCACAGGCTTTAGCATTTAACGATACTCCTATCTAGGTACGATTGCATACCACAATTGTTTATCTGAGTAAAACAATGATGCATTTCAACACGATGGGTAAGAAACGAATGGCAAGACCAACGAAAGCCAACAAGGAAATGTATATGAAATGGATGTTATTCTGTAGTGGATGATACTTAAATATAACTATATATAAATCAACATTTTGTTCATTATTTACAACAAAGCTTCAAAGACTTCAAATGTCACATGAACTTATTTGACCGAAATTAGTCTTAGTTTAGAAGTGGTTATGGATAGTATACGCTGAAATAAACATGCAAGTCAAGCTATTGATGGTGTCCCAGGAAACTATACTTTCCATTGCATACTCGGTGCATTTATGATTTTCTAACATATGCCAATAAAAACTCAAGCAGGCTGCATTATTTTAGTAACTGACATCATTTGCGAAAATTGTATTTCTCATCGGCCATTATACATACTACTCTCGATTCCATTTGGTAATTGAGTTCCGCTCAAACCTAACTAACTGTACTACAATACTATACTTCAGTGATCGGTCATAAACTGAAGATAATATACCTGCGGCAATTGTTACGCTCTGTCTTAAACTAATCAACACAAAAGGCAAAACCAACAAGTTAAGCAAACATCAGCAAATAATTTTATTCTGTAAGTTATGCAATGAAAATTTAAGATTAACCTACAGTATTGCGAATATAATCCCAGTTAGTCATACAAGTTCTATCACAAGTCGAAAAGTATCGAGTGTTCCAAATTAAAGATGTTCTGATCTACCAAAAGCCATAAATATGCCTATGTGCAAACAGTCTTGCTGTATCGCAGTGATGTAATCCAGATTGTCTTTGTATGAATTCACAACAATTCCACAATAGAGTTTTTAGTCCGAACATACATTTGGAACTTTGTAATTTCAACAAATAATTTAAATAAATAATCCATCTCATTAAATCTAAACACAAGAGCATCCGCTTCTATACAATGAAAATAAAATAAGGACATTAATAGAAATCCCAAACAACTCTCTTTACGTTTCTGTCCCCCAATACATTTCTGCTTGCTATATTATGCATATACACCCCCGCCTGACGTTATGTCGCAGTATAACTCCACCTGACTTTATGTGTCAATACTCAATCATCATAAAGGGAAATCACCCCAATATGTGAGCAGGTTCATTTCTAAGATCTACTAAGGTCAGGATCATTTCTGGACAAAGCACTTGAATCGAAGTAAAGAACCTATTGATGGCGTACAAATGATAATTAGCAAACTCTCAGTCATTGATAAACATTAGCCTTCAAATAAATTATTTACAAAGAACAAAACATAAACATACAAAATAGAAATACACAAAACCTCCTGTGATAAAGGAAAAGGAAAATTGATATAATAAAACTGTCTATTACATACTAGTCAAATATGACATATGACACCATAATAATAAAAAGTGCATAGTTGTCTTATTAATAAAAAAATATACATAAAGCAAAATAATTCTTGTGTGCTGCAATATGAATATCTTTTCTCCTGATATGCTTAATGTTAATGTTTTATTCCTGTAAAATCAAACCTCAGCAATCTGACTTTTGTTTTTCATTTTGTTAACGACACTGTTAGGGTTGTGACCAGTGAATACAATACTTGGAGAACTGGTTTATATAATTTCGCTTCTTCTTGTTTATCTTCAAAGGAAAATATCACACTGGCTGTTCCACACAATTTTGTCGTCTTGAATCAGTATTCTACCAACCCATACATCACTTGCACGGGGTTCACCATTTATGGAAATATTTGAGCAAAATATCCATTCGTACACAATTACGCTAAAGTAGCCTTTTATTGATATGGTAATTGGAATTCAGTGATATCATTTCTACTTCTAATTTAACTGTGTCCCACAAAATGTCCTACAAATGCAATGGAAGCAATACAAAACTCGCTTTTACTTAAAGCAACTGTCAATTTTGAATAATTTGAGTAGATCAATAAATTTACCAATGGCTGCCAGGTTATCTATCCAGGTGTCGTTCAAGATGCAGGCGACAATGAAATAGACCTATGTTATCATGCTTCTGAAACTCTGGAATGATGAGGTAGGATTTAGCTACCAAACGACACCGCTTCATATTGATAAAAATTCCATCTGGAGATGGAAATGATGAAATTTCTTTGGCGGTTTCCGTGAGTGGAATTTACCAAAATTATTTGAAAATGTCAAACATATTTTGCATTTCGCAATTTGCCAATGCAGTCAACGATTCTTGGTATCGGAAATGAATCTGTTGTGGTGACAATTTCTTTTCTGTAGTCAGAGCACTTACCAAAAGTATTATCTTGTTTAGGTACAAGAATACATGTGACCTCCAGTTACCTTGCTAGTTTCAGTTTTATAATTGAAGACCTTCAAGCTGGCTTGAGAAGATACGCTCTACTCAAGGAAATATATCCACCCTTAATTCTGTTATACAGAAGTACCCTCCCAAATGAGTTGGAAGATTGTATTGCTCATATACTGGTGTTTCTATCCAGTTGATTATGTTCAAAATAAATCTTTATTAAATAGTCTCAATCGTAATGGTAATGTTGTAAAATATTTAACTATTTTAATAATCTTTATTTTGGTATGATTGCTTGTATATAAGAACATGTTAGGGCTTTTATTGAATATTATGCACGAGCTTCTCGCCTGGTGAGAACTATTACGCCACTATCACGATCATATTACTTACATGATTTTGTATTCTACAGTGAACTTCGGATAATGCGTGATAACTCAGTCGACTTCAGATAATATATTTTCAGGTTTTATTATATTGAGAATCTAAACTTATTTAATGCATAAATAACAAAAAGGAATAATAATTATAAGTCAGGTTGTGAAAGAGAGGGAAGCAGAAACAACGTTGCCATATACATATGTCGAAGGAATATATTGATAGAGATAGCCTTGTTAGACACTAATTCACATTAATTGTACCTGTCCCAAACAGAAAGGAGTTAATGGAATGCAGTTTGACCGCATTGACTTGGTATAACTAAACTTGGGAATTCAGAAGCATTGCATAATTTTCATGCACATTCCTTCGTTGAAAGAATATAAAAAACATTGTGTTGCAATCTGAAAATAATTTTGGTAAAATCGAGTGTTACCGTGCTTGCGTTTCACTTTTAGGACATATTGTCAGAAAAAGTTAACTTCAACCAGCTGAACTTCAGTTCAATGCTATCTCTGAATTCTCAGTGACTGTTAGTAGAGAGCAACTGGTATTATGTTTGGATACGGCTTGATATTATCGGAAATTATGCTACAATGTGTCCATAATTGCTGAACCCCTAACAGATTTGCTGAGTACTAAATCCAAATTGCATTGTCCTGGCATGTGCCAGGAATGTTTTCACAAATTAAATGCATTCTTAGAAGTATTCCAGTTATCGCAGCTCCTAACTTCAGTTAATTATTTAAAATGTCTGTAGAAGCACGTCATGTAGGGGTTGACAGAGTATTGATTCAAGAAGACAAAAGTGGTATGGATCATAATTTTCTTAAAAGACGAATGAAACGCTTACAAATGATCCTAATATCGAGATTGCAATAATTTGAAGTGTATTTTGTTTCAGCTCCTTCTTCCATTAATATATTCAGTGATCACAAATCAGAGAAGGTTTCACTGTGTACGGTTTAAACTACATTTAGTCTATACAATTACAATCAATTAGATATCGCCCAAAATATGTGATTCAAAGTCAGTTGAAAAGGCACGGGAAAAATAAGAACCATAGCCAAAT
This sequence comes from Megalonaias nervosa, assembly GCA_016617855.1. NCBI lineage: Eukaryota > Metazoa > Mollusca > Bivalvia > Unionida > Unionidae > Megalonaias > Megalonaias nervosa. The sequence continues at coordinate 8,199 of JAECUM010017336.1, read as the reverse complement.
ACCAATTCTACTACAGAGAAAATTAGATACAGTGTGGTCAACATTCATATTTTCTATCTTATTCAAAAATATATCATAAAATAGTTTGTGCTGCGGTGGAATAAGTGCTGTGATCATGCAACAGGAACATTATATAATTTGAAGAAATGCCTTTTTTTCTTATTGCTCTATGTTGGTATTAACACAAATATAACATTCAGTCTGTTACCATATCTTTAACTGAAATGTTATTTGGTTCATAAATATACAGATGACTTATTGTAGGCTCAACTCTCAATACTGAGTAATAGTTTTGTGCTATCTGCTTTTTTCCACATATTTAATGTCTAATACATCTGTAAAAAATCTTTTGTTCTGCTTTGACGGAAAAGGTTTACTCTGATTGTGAGACTAAATTATGACGCACATTTCGTATCTTATTTTTGATGTATACATTTTAAACCAATTAAATTATTCCAACGTAAAAATTCAGACGATAAGAGGGAGGACTTCACTACAGAATGTGGAGCACAAATACGAGTGGTTTATGATGCGTCCCAAATATTTTATTTTAATTGTTTTATTTCAATATTTTAATTGCGTTACGAACTCCACATTGGTGACGCACATGTAGTACTTAGACACAGTTTTATCTAATTCCATGTATTACTCTGTTTTGTTTTCCTTACGAGTGTTTATTGATTGTTAAAATTGCCATGGTGTTGGCCCAGAAAGTAAATACTAATCATATGGTTTTATTCTCATTTACTTGTATTGTTTTGCATAATGATGTTAATACTAATAAAATTGCAATTTTAGTAAATGATAAATGGCACACAGTTAGTAAATTAGCTGGGAGTCGTGATAACAATATGTGAACTCACTTAGCTATATTGATTTCAGTCACACTTACTTATTCATGTGTATCCCAGTTGGACCAATATTTTACACACCATACATAGATGACAATCGAAAACTGAAGAAGCTAATTGTACATTCGCAGTCGTATTCTTGGCTATTGCAAATTCCTATCTTTGTATAAAAGCAACAGATGACGAGACTCTGGAAATACATTTCTATTCCGTTGCAAAGATATATTATTACAAACATCAAGATATTAAGGAAAAATGGTTTTATTTGTTATTCTTTGATATCACTTTTGCAGTGTGTTAGGGACAATCTTTGGCTTGTTTATATTAGATAACACATTTGTACGGTGGTATTCACAAACATTTGATTTGTTTGTCTTACATAAATCATTTCCAGGGAATTAGGAACAATCATTTGATTTTCGTGTCTCATAATACATTTGCAGTGTCTCAAGTTATCAAATAAATGTGTGAGCGTCTGACTCTAATGTTTTAAGAAACTCTAATGTTTTTATAAACTCCTGATTGGCTCAATCATAGCATAGCATAACATATTAAAACTCTGCAAATAAATAGGAACAACATGCTTAGTGTCTTACCAAGAGCGTAAACGGGCGCTTCTGAAAATTGCAATTTTGACAAATACAGAGAGATACACAACTCTAGAATTCTGGTGCGCCGCTCCGGTGGCCTAAGTGGTTAAAGCGTTCGCGACGAATGCGACAGGTCGCTGTTTACGACGAATGCGAGAGGTCGCTGTTTATGACGAATGCGAGAGGTCGCTGTTTACGACGAATGCGAGAGGTCGCTGTTTACGAGTTAAGTCTGAGCCATACCAAGACCTATAAAGAAATGATAGTAGCCGCTGCTTCCCTTGGCGCTCAGCACCCAGAAATTAGTGTTAGTACTGGTTACAGGATCATCCGATAGGGCTGGACATGATGCCGCATGTCTGTGGCCTGATGCCCCAGTGATAAACGTCACTATAAGCTGCCAAACTGCAGACATCGAAGGGGTATGTCTCAAACTGTTTAAGCCACGTTAAAATTCGTAGAATGCAAACAAAGAATTCTAGTGCAAGAAAAGATGAGAAAGACAGGAACAAAGAACAACGAACAAACAACAAACTCGGGGGTGAAATCGCGTATTATCTGCTGTCGTACTCACAATAATAAGACTCCTTTTGATTGGGTTACCTCCCGATACAGCTCGTATAACACGACCATCGTCAGAACTTAAATCCTAGAAACTTAAAGAGAGGCTATTGCCAGATTTAATCATGCCTTTGAACGAATTTGTCAAATGTGACGGATAGATTTAAAAACTGGTGTTTATGCAAAGTGTTCTCTCCCGGTGATAGTAAATTATCAATCTAATGACAAAAATCCACCGATGGAATAACAGAAATTGCATTTTAAAATTAGGTTGGACTGAGATGAAACGGCTTCGGCTGGAAGTAGAACTGTTCATGACGTCATCTGTACATCAGTTTGACCCAGGTCACAGTTATTGCTTCTAGCTCACAATTATAGTCCCTGTCTTGTTTAGGGCATGTTTTCTCTTTCATTTTGGTGGTGATACATGTGTTGGATTTTTTGAAATCTTGGTATTGATCTTGGTATTGATTTAAAAATTATCTATTGTTTAAAATTCAGTCTCTGTGTCTGTCTGTGTGTATTTTGTCGACAATGCACAGTGAATAACGAGGCACTGATACTGATCCGGTAGTGAAATTTGTGACCCATTGCACGTAGTATCATTGACAATCCAGCCTCTGAATAAATGCCGAATAACCTAGGACAATAACTTCATCAGGAGTTCGTCATTAAAGGTATTGTAGATTAAGATAACATATTTTTAAGATTTGGGCACAGTGTAAAGATCAATACTGTGAAACAAATGTAGAATATATTTAAGAAAAATAATTGTCGACTAAGTCCAGTTGAACTTTTAGCCATGAAGATGAATAACTTCTTTACATACAGTTCAGTTACGGTCGAATGAGCAGAACTGTGTACATGGTACTTTTGTACAGCTCATTTCACTATTGCATTAAAATGTGTTACATTCGCAATGCGTAAACGCTGAACTGAATGTTAGTCACAATGCCGATATAGCAAACGCGTCTCATTTATATTTAGCATACTGATTGGTGTCTTGGAATGACGTATATTTGAATTAGTTTCTCATTCTTACTTGAATCAAATAAACTGGAAATGATTGACTGATAACTTAATCCATCTGTGACAAATCACCCAATTTAAATGGATGATATCACAAATGAAATAATAACAAGAACCAATAAGTGTTACAGACAAGCTTGACATGTCAAGGATTCAACATGAATATATCTACGCTGACCACTAAGTCTTAGGTTTTGGGGCTACACAAGAATAAAATCAAAATAAGCTGAAACGAATGCCATGATACTTTTAGAGACTACATAGCGTCATATAAACGTTATTTGATCATTCGTGGATTCATAACATGATCAAGGCTAGGATTGTAATACTTTTAAAACCAAAAGCCTCAATAAATAGTAACAGGTCCTCAATCAACAGTAACACAACCTCAGATACGCGCACCAACCCCGTTGCCGAAAATTGACCTAAATTGACTAAAATCCTCGTTCATAATATATAAAAGAATACATGGATGAATTTGCATTTATGTTTGAAAATGAAATATAGATTATTGGAGTTTTAACCGCGGAAACAATACAAATCACCATGTTTGACACAACAATGTTTAGTACACCATTGAAGCAGTGTTTCAACAATCCAGCAGCACTGTGATTGATATTATAGTTGTAGGAGCATCAAAAGGAATCGTACATAAATATTTGATCAGTAACGGGCTACCTTGTCAAAGAATTTTAAACAAATAAAACAACAACAAAGTTTACACTAAACTATTTAATGGAGAGACACAGAGATTATTTGCGAATAAGACTTTTAAAATCATGTTTTACTTAGTAAAGTGGTTTATTGGTTTTGAAATTCTATACTGGATTTAGGATGGGTGTTCAGGTTCCTATTCATTTTAGTCTAAAATGAAAAAAGAGACAAATTTGACTCGACATATATTTATTCTTCCAGATAATTAAACAGATTAATCAAGAGTATAACACTTTAGCTGAATAATGATAAACAACACTTTAAAAATGGTGTGGAACATAGTAGTGTGCTTGTACAAATGTTCACTGCCCAGAGGGTTGTACTGCCCCTGTTGATATGATATTGGTTTTGATGCTGTAACATTATCTATTGATATGGCAGCGGCTGGTTAGATAACATCACTAACGTTTTATCTCTTCCATGTATAGTCCGTCGTAGGGTAATTGCTATTAATCACACCAACTTAGTTTACATAACAGAGCAAATTATGAAATCGATGTGATGGTTAGGAAATAATACACCAGTACAAGTTCAGGTTAGAACATCAGAAAATATTTTTTTTACTTTCTAAAATATATAGAAGTTGTTTAGCGTCCATGTTAAGGAAATAGATGACATGCAAAACACAACAAAAATAGATGCTTAAGGATATACTAGCCGTATTTCTAGTCACCAATGTAATGAATGGAGATAATGTATCAATAGCTGCTGGAGGCACTATGTTATGGACAATCTTACAGTATCCGTAAGCGCAGAAGATAAAAACGATATTATCGATTTTAATATACGGCTATGGTAACATATATTTGTTTCCATAACTGACTGAGTATAGTTTTAGTTTTTATAATGATAAATCAATTAATCCATTCTGTTTGAACGATATATATATATATACAAAGATATGTATAATTTATTTTGTTTTGAAAAATAGCTAATATACAAGAATGATGCAACTAGGAGAGCAAAAGGAGAGCAAAACAAAAGAGTTCTTCATGCAACCTGGAGAGACAATAATCAACTCAGAACTGACAAATATTTATTATCTGTTGTGGACAATGGAAATATAAGATGCCAAGAAAAGAATCTATACCACACCGTAATACAAGTTAATGAGAAATATAAATGATATTAGACACTAATGATTACTTTGCAGAGAGAACACGATTTATATATATATATATATATATATATATATATATATATATATATATATATATATATATATATATATATATATATATATTTCAGGCACAACAACATTTAAAAACCTGGTAATTACGGCACTGAAGTGAAATGTCTGCGAAATCAAGATATTACGTTGTTGGGAAAATGATATAACAAAATGTAAAGGACTTAAATGAAATACTTGCGACCATTAAGCAATATTTGTTAAGTTAAGAATCGGTTTAGATCTAGATATTTTGGAAACCTTAGCAGAAAGAGACAAAGTGAATACTAAATAATTATACGAAAGAGTTTATCACATAACACTAGCCGAAAAAACAACAAAAAGAACGCTATGACAATTCATCAGTTTTGAAGCGATAAAAGATTTGGCAGATCAGCTAGACATAGAAAAGATTATAGCTGTTAAGACACTAAACTTTGTCATCCAAAACAATTTCTGAACTAAGCTATGTGAGATAAACATCAAATATAGCAACTGTTGATATAAATGATAAAGTTATAAACGTTTGTCTGCTTTTAAAATATCGGGATAATATAATATTTAGGTACCAAATACACCTTCACTTATTGACACCCTTTAGAAACATATCCCTAGCCATGGTGATAATACCTGGTACAACTGGAATATTAGACACAATTTAGGTTAAGAGTATGCTAGTATGTTCCTACTGATACTATTGTTAGAAGCAATAAAGATAATGTTAAGGATGTTGAATGGATTATTGAAGTGTTACATATACGAGTGTGTCAGCTAATACTAGCTAGTGGATAGTAAATGAATATCGTGATCAAATTAGAAGTCTAAAGAATTCACGTAAGACATAATCTCATTTAAACGATTCATTAGCAATTGACGGGATGGCATCGTGTATGTTTATCAGCTATATAACAACAATTTTACTACGAATGACGAAAATGTATGAGTGTAAATAAAACCAGATGAGACAGGTTGATATAACTTTTCAGACATGTAAAACATAGTAGCATTCTTCTAGCTTTGTATTAGTTAGAGGAATAATCACAATATGTTTTATTAAATGAATGCAGGAAAGTATATTAACTGAAGGCATTATTATCATTATTTGCTTTAAATTTAAAATTGTTATCATTACTAGCTTCAAATTTAAAATGAAATATCATACAAAAGTATAGCGCTTGCAGGTTTGTTTGTTTTTTGTTTTGAGCGTTTGATCTTGATATAATATAATTTGCATGTAATAATACTGATAGACAAAATTTGGCTGGCAAATTTCATTTAAATCTCGCAATAAATGAAGTTCCGTAATTTCCAAATTCACCACAATCTCAGTTATACAAAAATGAAAAAGTCGACCCCCAAAAACTTCTAACGCTAAACAACACAGTTGCAAAATAAAAGTTTAATCATTTCTTCCTCACGATTACATAACAATCGACTTCTTTGGCTATATAACGAATTTTGAATAAGAAACTATTTGTAGTCAGTGTGTTATGGCAAATTCTTAACTGGAGCCACCATAATTTCATATCCAATGTAATTTTATACGGAATTAAATATACATTATTCCACCCATTCGTTTTTCTTGAATATTGAATTTGATTTTAAACAGAATGATTCTGGCTCTTAGGGACACTGTAATAATGACTTTACTAAACTATTATATATCTCCCTGCGTCCGTTTTGACATCTGAGTAGAACATCAATATTCTTGTGTAGCTTTAATTTTGTCTTAAAAAATTCAATGCCATAATGTGTTACGTATTCACAGATAACTCAACATGTAATAGAGAGAAATTATAATCCCAATAAAATCCTAACTTTGTACTCATCTGTTTATGTGAATTCTATAAAGTTCATATTTTTGTTTCGTTTGTTTTGTTGATATTTAATTTTAGCCCCAACATTGATTTGTATCCGTCTAATGTTTCTAATGAGGTATGCAAAGAGTTCTCCGATCCATCGAACAGGAACGATGTGTCATCAGGAAATTGTGTCAGTTTATTTTTATATCCATTTACGAAAAATTGCCTTAAATATCATTATTGTTTCTAACCATATTTCTTAAAGTTTATGCTGCTAATGAAAACAAAATAGGAGAGAGTGGATCCTCTTAACGATAACCACATCCCGTATGAAAAATCTAATGCAAATCTATTTTGGATCATAAATAAACTAGCACTTTTATAGAATATATACTCAATATTTCATTTGTTCACCAAAAGAAAAGAAAGAAAATAAATCATTATATATCTTCTAGAGACATGATCAAAACCTCTTTCAAAATTAACCATTCATATTATTTTCTTCTTTAAAACATATAGTATAATATATCAGTCTCACTACCTCTCCTATATACCTATTTTTCATAAGGCCTTTGTGACTTTTATGCATTAATTTTGGCAACCATTTTTAATCTCCTAGCTATATCTGATGACGCTATGTAATAGAAAATATTGAAAGATGTAATAAGTCTCCAATTTTTTAAAAAGTATCTACATTTATTTTCTCTTAGCAATCATGTGATCATTCCGTCACGTAATGTTACAGATATGATCCCTTTTTAAATCCATGATCTAGTGAATTTCTTAAAACTGTCCTAAATCATTCCAGAAGAATTTATAAAATTCAATAGTGAATGGATCACTTCCTGGAGTTTTACCATTACCATGTTCTTTAGAGATTTTTATGCTTCCGAACAAGTGATATAACAACACACATTAATGCTTGTTCATCAGCCCGCCAATATGACATTCCGCGGGTTAAACAGTCTGCGCACACTATTGTTAAAATTACAGCCCTCCCTTAAAATTTTTCTCAGCATATTATACTAGAAAGTAAACGCTTGTTGTGTCTTATATTAATCCTTAGCAAAAAATGATATTTGGTTCAAATGCGACATTTACCTACTTCTTCTTATGCTTACGGATTTGTTTCATAATGACTATGTGTTCAGTTCCAGACAATGTTGTCTACTTTAACTTACAAATGTCTCTCGCTTAGGCATAATATTCGATTTCGCATGACTTACTGGACAACGTGTTTCATTACCATATTTTCCGTTTTCAGTATTTCCAAAATGTAAAATAACATCGAGACCTAATATAAGATGAAGACGAAAGTTTTTAATTTTCCTGCTTTTATTTCAATATATGATGTGTTGGCGCTAAAACAATGCTATATATATCTGTATATATGCATAAAAAGAGATAAACAGTTTTATTAATATTTTTAGTTTGTATAATGCACATTTGAATAATATATATATATATATATATATATATATATA
>JAECUM010017334.1:0-23289 GCA_016617855.1 Megalonaias nervosa | reverse complement strand
AATAATAATGATAATAATAATAATAATAATAATAATAATAATAATAATAATAATCTGAATCAGAATAAAAATATTATTATTTCTGAATATAATAATAAAAATATTTCTGAATAAAAATAATAATAATCATGATGAAATAAAAATCTGACTAAAAATATTTCTGAATAATATAATAATAATAATAATAATAATAATAATAATAATAATAATAATAATAATAATAATAATAAAATAAAAAAAAAAATAAACATCAGCGACGATGATCGGTCAACCATTCCACGGGGTCCGTTCATTGCCAGTAAAGTCATGAGATCCTAGTTTTTTTTGGTCTTTCCGTTGATGACCCCAGTTTTTTGGGTCGACCCTAGTTTTCTGTAAAGGCCTTTCTTATGGCCCACAGACACCTCATGATACTTTTTCTTTTGGCGACAATTCCTTCTGAATGTCTTGTGTGGGGTATACCCTTCAGTGAGGTCACAAGGTTAAGAGCTTACATCATCCTACTGTTTATTTTTGAGGGGTTCCAGTTTTCATATAGAAATTATAATTATATTATATATTATAAATATTTTGTAATTTCATGTACACTCCCCCCTCAATATCAAATCCGGGGTGAGTGCGAAACAACACCCACCCCTTGTTTGTTGTGGTGAGGAAGTGTACATGAAATTCCTTGGGGTTTGCAACCCCCCCCCCTTTAAGAAAAATTGGCAACGAACCGCCACGTCGACGATAGGTCTGTTACGGGAATCGAACCCGAGGACTCAGTATGATAATCCAACGTTATAACACTGTGCCACTCTCTGATTCTTACAAATACAAATTTTAGAAATTATCATGAGGGTACCTAATGTTAAATAAGCAGGCGACCTACGTGCGACCAGTATACTGAATAAAATCACAATTATTGTAAACTGTAATGTGGATTTATTTAAATTTCCAAATATACTATATAAAATTAAATCGTGAAATCTACAATATTACACACATTCCTGCCGAGCTAAAGTGTACTGCTATCAACCGTTGCCAAGGATTAGAACATCGATCGATAAATCAACTTAATGAATCTGTCAGATGGTAATGTATTACTGCTGTCTAAAAATAACTTGCTGCTGTATTGGTTCACACAGTTGAGATTAGTCCTACAACGTAAGCCCCATCACCCCGATATTTTTATTCTGGGTGGGTGATGGGTCTTACTGCCTGACTAATGGCGCTGTGTAGCGTGATTTGACGTCGATTAACAGTGTAATGAAAGTCAAATTTTCAGAAATATCACACACAACTGGCAACCAATAACGACGCTTTTCTACAAAGTAAAGTTATAATGTTTTTGTCAGACTTTACTTACCCTGATGTCTTTTCTCTAATAAATTCAAATTCTCACAAAAGAAATGGACCTGTTTTCAAGTTTCGTTGGCCTACGTTTCAGTTGACTGGAAAGCGATGAAAGCCGGGAATGCCGAAATCGGGTTATGTTGAAATATTATTCTTTAACGAAACGAATGAAAAATATATTATGCCTATTGGAACTATAAGCAACGTTTCGTTTCGTTTAAGAAACATATCCTCCACATGACCTACTTGAACATACTTCGGCATATACCTCGACTACCGTCGCATTGCAACAAATTCAAATGTATGTCAACAGAACATGAAAATGCGTCCATTTGTTAGTGTCATATTTTGATTCCACCAGGACAAAGACAGCACAGTAAGTATATTAATTACACACAAATTAGTGGAAGAGTCTCGATATAGGCTGCCAAGTGTGTGAGATATTCCTGAAACTTTGACTACTCGTTCCGATGTCAACGACATCGGAACACGCTATGCAAGGACGTTATTCGGGTTGTAAGACGTAGCACTAAAACAAAAACAACATGTGCTACGTCTTACATGTAGGACTAAGTTGAGATATACACAATTACACATCAAATATGTGAACGATATATTCATTATTTTTCTGAAATTATCAGGGACGAAGCAACATACAGGAAAAGAGAGATATCAAGCAGGATAAGAAATACGATTACGATGACACAAAAAAATGTCAACGAGTTTAATATCAGCAACTGCTGGACATTACGCAGTAACAAGCGGGACAACTGCTTAATTACTCTATCAGAGAGAGATTTACTTGACGGAGTTATCTCGCTTCATGTGTGTATATACTGATCTCTCACCGACAATAGAGAACCCAGAATTTGCCTCAATTTGATAACTGATCGGTACATTTATTAATATTATTATATGATATGTACCGATCCGTTATCGATGATAGAGATATCAGAATAAATAATACTTCTACAGTGATATTTATATTTCGGCATTAATACTTTTGTTATCAATGATAATAATATTTATTTCTATTCTGATAATAATAATAATAATAATAATAATAATAATAATAATAATAATAATAATAATAATAATAATAATAATAATTTCTATTCTGATGGTTATTTCGATTCTGATTTATTTTGATAATAATAATAATAATAATAATAATAATAATAATAATAATAATAATAATAATAATAATAATAATATTTATTCTGAATCAGATAATAATAATAATAATAATAATAATAATAATAATAATAATAATAATAATAATAATAATAATATTTTTTATTCTGATATAATATTTACTCAGAATCAATTTACTCAGAATCAGATTTATTTTTATTCTGATAATAATATTTACTCAGAATCAGATTTATTTTTATTCTGATAATAATATTTATTTTTATTCTGATAATAATATTTACTCAGAATCAGATTTATCTTTATTCTGATGATAATATTTATTTTTATTCTGATAATAATATTTACTCAGAATCAGATTATATTTACTCAGAATCAGATTTATTTTTTATTTCTGATAATAATATTTATTTATCATTCTGATAATATATTAACATTTTTTTTTGTTCTACGATCTCACATACATATTTATATGCAATTATTCATTTCTCAAATCCAAAAGGTGTCCGATCTGGTCAGTAAGTTTGAAATGCATTCTTGATAACAGTGGATTATGACATCTCAGATAAACAGGATTAATTGGTTCTGATACAATTAAATATCCTGGTGGTACTTGAGGGGTAAATGAGTATAATATATATCCTTGTTGAGCCTGGTTAGATTTTTCAAGATCTACCCGATAGCTGGCATCAATTACATCACATACAATATTAACTGCGATCGTTGATGTTATATTTACAATACCAGGTGAAATATGACGACCGCCACTGTATGGATCATTATTATGTTTAAGAATAACTGGCGGCGGGTGTATTTCTCTCCATGATTCAAGTATTTCTGGAAATTTTTGTGTGATAAGATCATTGACTGATTTTTAATCTCGTGGGTGTCAAATCCTGGTATTGTAAATGTTTTTTGTAATAGTTCTTCTGTTATTTTGTAATGATCAAGAAATATTTGTTTAAATTCGTGTGGGGTTGGACCATCAGCAGTATCAGCAAAGTATGGAAATTCACCGGGAATTGCCTTTAATATAATTACTCTACCGACAAATCCAAAATCTGATGTAACATGATTTAAATGTTGTATTGTTTCAATTATTTGTTGTTTTACGTCTTCGTTGTAATGCTGTGATGAGAAGAAAAATAGACTTTGTAGATAATTAAATACCCGAGCATATTCAAAAGTAATCGGTTCAAAAAACGATTTGATTTTTTCTTCATCGATGAAAAATACTTTTTTAATTTTATCATATTCATATAAGTGTTTTCTCAAAATATAAATATTTGTACCACCGACCAACATAAATAAGGTGGATCACCGACGCGTCTTACCTATTGATGTTTACTTCGATATTCTGGTTGTTTTATATAGTTTACTTCATTTGTCTTAAATTCATCAAATTTAGGTTCTGGTGGCCCATTATAAACAGGAGGAACTTCTGGCCAACCTAATACTGATCTGATCGAACTTTGATAAACATCTACGGTGTAGTGGAGAAAATATATTTCTATCGCGGACGATAACGTTGGCTCGTGAACAGTAATAGCTATTTTGGATTCTTTTCCTGTGTTAGACTTAATTCTGCGTTGAAACTCATCGTTGATCTGTTCTATTTGGTAACTACCCGTTGGAATGCCAACAACGTGCCAGTCGGGAGTTCCGTCGGGTTTATTCTTATTTGCGAATACAAGTGAATTATTTACTTGTAATCCACCGAATGATTTCGACCTGATATTTGGCCAACTATAATAAACTCGTAATTGTGCTAGCGCTATTTCGTTAGCGTGAATTGCAGTTGGAAAAACCACATTAAACTCAGGATTGGTTGAACTCGCTGATATCATTGTTGTCCTTAGCGGTGCTGTATTAACGACGATTTGTTGAAATAGTTCGTTCGATGATGACATTATTATTACTGTTATTATTTTAAATCAGGAATTTGATCTTCTATTTTTTCGTCAAATACTTCATTGTAAGTATTTATTATCGTTTTGAACTCTTCATCGAGTATTTTACCATCACCGAGATACGATGAGAGATGCGATGATAGTTTAGAATACGCTGTCGTTGCTGTATGTAATGTTATTATATACTCGTGTAATTTTTTATCTGTGCATGTAGCTATCTTCTTCGCAATAATACTGAGAATACCAGCAATTATCGTTGCGGCTGAAACAACGATTGTTACAACTGCAGACGTGGTCATTGTTATTGTTGATAGGAATACTCCAGTTCCAGCAGAAACTGAATAAACAATTATATTAATGACAACCACACGTTTGCGATATTTTTTTTTTTTTGCTTTTAATGTATAATTGTCAACGATATTTTTTAGTGTAGTTTGCCATGTACATACTTGATTGTATCTGTAACGAAGAAAGTCGATTGGATTTTGATTCATTATACTTTTATTAAGTAATCAATTGAGATGTTTCAGCAACAAATTCCAGACACCACCAGTAAGACGCTGCGGTTAATTTTTTTATCAGATGGTTCCAATATAAATATTTCTTCGGCATCTTTATTTAACACAAAAGACACAGTACCAGAAAAATCATCGGTTGAATGACGCCATGGATATGTGGTAATTATCCTAAATTTTGCAGAGCTGAACATGGACAGCCTGTACACACCAGTGACTTCCGCGGTGTGTCTGATAGTGTTATTTTTCTGTTACCATGTTGATGATCCAGATGATACTGTGTATACCACGTTGATGATCTGCTTGTGAGGAATTTTAATCAGATTAGTGTTTTTCAACAATATCAGGAATTCCACTGACAATATCGTTGAGTCTCGCAATTATATCAGACAGTTTAATATCAATAACTGCTTGATTTCCAAAAAATTCATTAATGGCTCTGAAACAAAACCAAATTATCGACGTAGTTTTCTTTTTTATACATCTTTTTATCCCTTGTCCTGTTGCTTTCTTTAATGCCATTCCAGCAGCAGTTTTAACAGCACCTAACGCAGCAGCTTTTGCAACAGTTGGGGCTGCAGCGGCTATCAACGCTGGTATAGCTGCGAGAAGTGGAAATATACCACCCGTCTTAGCGATGTCTTTAATGGCACCCGCAGAAAGATTAAGTCGTATGCCGGTCTTTCATCGTTTGGCTTCATTGAAGTGCTTGAGTTGACGTTCTGTCAGTGATAGTTTATTTGAACCACTCGTGATTTGTTCTTTTTTAAATGATATTTTTACTCCACAGTTTTCTTTGATACTGATTGTAGTTTTTTAATCTGTCCAGGAGTCAGACTGACACTAACATGATGATAGGACATTATAATTATCATGAACGATCTAATTACATGTTTTCTACTGGGGCATCAATGACTCTCATGCGGCCACCAACACCTTCAAGTAGCATTGTCTTATCGCTGAATATAACAGCTGTTGCTCTGTAATTAGCAATAGCTCCTCTTGTCACACGAGCTCGAAAGTGTATATCAACGACAGATTGCCTAAATAAATCCAAGTGTTCCAACGAAAAGTAATAGATCGGATTCAAAGTTGTAAAATCTAGCTGTGATATTTGTAAACCAGAATCAACATTTTGATCACGTCCCATAAATGATATTAAACGATGATATGCACGTACTACATGATTTTGATCAAAATTTAATAATATATCCTCAGCTGGTTCTTGATGTCCGTTTATCCTCAGTGAAACTTCAGAAACACCGAGTTTGTCCAATATCATTATACTGTGTGTTTGTGAATTTACTCGTGCAGCATCTTGGAAAGCAACAAATATATGTCGCGGTGCAGAGACACTTTGCTGTGATGCTATCTGCCATGTGAATAAACCATTGATTGTACTTTGAACACTATCTGTGGTCATCGTCAGCCATGATAACATTGATTTACCACCTTGACACATAAAAGAGAGTAAACGTTCTTCTTCAGGTATTGTTGGAGTCATTGTTGGCATCCACAATGAAAGTTTTGTCAGAATTATTTCATCTACATCAGCAGCAGCGCCAATAGATCGCCATATTGCATCATCATATGTAGCCTTTCACACGAGTACAACTGTATGTTTTGCTCCGAAAATAACCTTTCTGACATTTCTACAAAATCCAAAGATATGTGACAGTGGAATTACACATGAAAATCTTCTACTTCCATCTTTCAGCATTGATCGACGTGCTGCGAATCCTAAGTTGAATTCTGGATTAGCACTCTGTAATATTGAAAATGCAGCGCCGGGTCGGGGTATCATTTCAGCTGGTTGTGGGTCAGATGCAGTATCACGCGGTGTTAGTACCAAAAGATGCTGTCTGTTGTCAGCTTGGTTAGAAGTGTCCTTGGTAAACATCATTGATGGACCAACTGACCTTGAATAATCGTCGCTGTATCTTGCAAGGCCAAGTATCGTCTTTGCAACGTCGACGTCTTTCTGAATTAATTCAATATACTTTTCGTCAATCATGTACGTAGCGCTGTCGAACAACGCCATAATACCATTATTAACAAAACCAACTCTAAAACCATCCGCAAATTCAGTATTATCTGTTTTTAGAATTTCACCTTCTACTTCATTGAATGCTTCAGCGGATAAGAAATATCAGCTTGTATCCCGAACTTGTAGCTCAATTCGCCCACGCTGATTTGGCTGTCGTGCGTCATAAGAATAATATTGATAATCGCGCACAGACTCATCCTTGAGAACTGGCGCATCCATGTCGAATGCGGGATCAGATACACGCTTGAACATTTTATTATATTTGTTATCGTCAAACACGAAGACCACTTCCTGCTATCAGACTAACGGTTATATTTTTTTTTTCCTTTCTCTGATACTGGTACACCAGCTAACTCTACTAGTTTTTTATTTGCAGCTTGATTTGTTATTTTACTAACATTTGCAGGCATCACTTCAGTGCTGGGTAATTTTACTGGCTGAGGTTTTCGTCGTATTAATCGTGCTAGTATATCCTTGATTGCTGAGAATGCTTTGCTTGCAACATCACCAACAGCACCAATACCTTTTTCACGAACAACGTCAATAGCTTTCATTCCCAGTTGCTTTGCAATCGGTATTGCTTTTGGGGCTATCCTTCTGAATAGACCCTGAACAACATCACCGAGTCCATCACCTTAGATCGCTTTATACGTTGGTAATCTCGAATTTATCACCCTGACCATGGTCGGTCCGCGCTGAGCACTGTGTATAATCATTTTATTTTATATTCTTTCTTTAATAACTGAAATAATCATCGGCGATTTCATTAATGAGGGACCGATAAACCTTAATTTACACGATACCGCCTGTAAACAATCTTTGAGAAATAGCAGCTGCTCCATTAATAATTTCTGAGGAATTATTACCGGCTCTTTTCCTCCAATGAGGATTTCTAGTCTGTCCACGTCAGCAAGGACGTTGCTGGGACATGGAGTAATAAAACCACTTCCAGTTGTTTCTTTTGGTTTTTTCTTACTTGTTGGACTTAATTCTCTCCTTTGTCTAATTTCTTCAAATTCCAAATCTTCTTCTTCTTGTTTAGATCGCAACTCCATTCCTTCTTCTCTTTGTCTCCTTTCCTGCATTGTTTCTTTAAGACGATTATTTACTGTCTTGACAAAAAAGTCAAAATCATCATTTATTTCCTTTCCTCTGATTGCCGGAACACCAGTGTGAATGAGATATATATATCTTTAACCCAATCGGTAGATCTCATAGTTTTAATATATTCGGGTTTTACATATTTATCTTTATTAAGAGATCCAAATGCGGCAATATCAATTACTTGATCTCGATCCATGATAGCGGCACTACCTTCAGGTGTGAATTTATCTACTGTCTTAATTTTGATTCTTGGCTGAGGAGGTTGTGCGGGCGGTGGTTGAGGAGGTTGCACGGGTGGTGGAGGAGGTTGAATACGGCCAGCAATATCAACATGTAATGTTTCAAGAGCTTTTTGTGTTGCCTCAGTTGCTGTAAGAATTTTCCTTGTTGGTTCGACAATTTGTTTAAATAATTGTTCTGTACCTTCTGCAAATTCCACCTGAGACTCCTGACGCGCTTGTAGTTGTTGCTTGACAGAATCACGGATGGGTAGATATTTTTCAATTGCCTCTAGTCGCTGTCGAGCTAGTTTAGCTGTGTGAGATTCCATTATTGATATAATAATGATTTAATTACAGCAACAGAGAGGGTGAACGGCCAACAGTGAGTGTCCGGGTACTGAAATATACACGCATAAAAAAAATGAAAATAAAACGTCAGCGATAAAGTAACAAAATGAGCTAACCCAATTAGAGAAACTCTCTGTCGGTTAGAGGCTTCAGTTTGACGTTACTGACCTTGTATTTTCAGCTTTTGTATGAACCTTTATTTTTCAAACAAGGACAATTCAAGCAAGTCTGTTTATCCTCTCTGCTGCTATTCGGAAGATATAAATAAAAAAGGATAAGAAGAAGGGAAAGGCTTAAATATTTATTCTTGGGGCTCCGGATGGCCGAATGTTCTAAAGCGCTCGCCTTTATCAATCAGTGCCACATCACCTTTGTCTGCGTGGGTTCGATACTCGGGCTCAACCAGTGTGGGCATGTGAGAAGCTTGCCATTAGCTTCCCGTGGGTCGGTGGTTCCTACCGGGGCTTTATACAGGCCGCCATTTATTGCCAATCGCGTGCTGAAAAATATACACTGTATTTCAAAGACCACTTTGCTTGCACCGTATTTCTTAGACCACTTTGCTTGTACTGTATTTCAAAGACCGCTTCGCTTGCACCGTATTTCAAAGACCAGCTCTCTTGCAGCGTACTTCAAAGGCAAATTCGTTTGTACTGTATTTCAAATCCTGCTTCGCTTGTACTATATTTCAAAGACTAGAAATTTTCGAAGAGTTCCATTGTTTAAAAACGTGATTTAATGAATATGCGAAAGGAATTCATCATATTCAATATAAAAATCGTAATTTTGAAAAAAAAATTATTAAGTTAAGGCAAGTGTTTCCTTGAAAATACAAGGGAAAAAAATTTTAACATTTCAGACCGGTATGAGGTTTGAAATTCTTAGGTTAAAATATTTAACATATCAAGTAAATCAGATCAGAAGTTATTTAAATTCGGCAGGTTTTTATGTCTCTGTGTATTGTCACTCACAATGGAAACAACGACATATTTCAAATACCCATTTGAGGGAGTGTGATATGAGCCCCCAACTGTTATGGTACTATGGTCATCGTTGTCTAGCAGATGATCGACCACGATGTTATTGCCCGGATCGAGCAAACAATACATTAAAATATGAAATTGTTGTTGTTGTTGTTGTTGTTGTGGGGCTTAACGCCATTTTTCAGCACACGATAGGCTGTACATGGCGGCCAGTATTAATGGTGGAGGAAGAAACTTGGAAATCCCCGGAAAGAACCACCGACCCACGAGAAGCTACTGGCAAGCTTTCTCACATATCCACATTCGCCGAATCCTAGACTCGAACCCACGCAGACAGAGGTGAGATGGCAGTGATCCGTAACGGAGAGCGCTTTAGACCACTCGGCCAAAATATGAAATTAATAGACGGAATAACAAAGATCTGATCAAAGATATGAAATAGAACAACATGAGCCCCCGTATGTAAAATGCAACAATTTAATGAATTAAAAAACAAAATGAAATTGAACATGACATTTAAAGAATACACTTTCTCTTAGAAATATAATTACAAAATTTATCCGAAATGCCATTAGCCGTTCTGTTATACCGATTAAACACATTTCATCGTAGAATCGAGTGAATGCTCGAACTCAAATTTCCGGCGTGTCGGCATAACCTGGTAGCTTCCTCTCCTTCCTAATCAATGTTGGTGACAGGTCAGCGTTGCCGTATTTCTTTTGCTCTCTCTCTCTCTCTCTCTCTCTCTCTCTCTCTCTCTCTCTCTCTCTCTCTCTCCTCTTCGAGTCATCAACCATAAACTGGTCATAGTCTGCACTCCTTCCAACTGGGTAGCACAATTATAGAGCTATTTTTTACCTTTGTGTCCTTTCGAGACTCGCTCTTTCTGTGTAGCTGATTCTCTCTCTGTGGTTCCGGATCTCTCGTTAGTAGTATAGTGGGGTACCGTAGCGACAATGGGAATTAGCATTACAGACCCCCCCTGGGCCAGTATAGCGACAAGAAATAAAATCTCACCCTGGGCCTGTATAGCGACAATGGAAAATTGAGTAGAGGGACTAGAACACCCTGGGCCTGTATAGCGACAATGGAAAATTGAGTAGAGGGACTAGAACACCCTGGGCCTGTATAGCGACAATGGAAATTTTGTAGAGCGGCGACTAGGAGACTGTGGGTTTGTAGAGCGATAAGCGACAGGTGGCATGACGTCACACTGGTAACAATGTAGCAAAAAGAGAAGTACTGTGACGTCAGGCTACCTGAGAGAGGGCTATAGACAAACACGAATCAAGAGCGTTCGTGTTTTTTTAGTAGAGGAAGGGTTTTATATATATTCGTTTAGGGTGGAGATAAAATGAAAATTAAGATCTTTTCGAGGCATTGGAAGTGGCCCTGAAAAGGGCCGTTGTTTGTTATGTGATGTTAACACCATTCTGTTAACATACAGGACATCGCATAGGTCTTCTTATCTTCCTCAAATTTCTCAAAGTTTGTCTTAAACTGTGTCTCACTTCTGGTCCGTAGATGAGAGTCCGCTTAAGACAGCCTTGTCTTTCCACATAACATCTTCTTTTCCAAAGAGTGGCACCGGTGATCCGGATGACAGTCCATTTTGTTTTCACATACATGGGTAAGTCTGTACGGAACAGCATTGAGGATACCAAAGTAGAGGATTCTACGTCTATCAACATCTTCTCTGTGACGAGAACAGGTGAAGGGAATGAAGTGAACCGCGTTGATTTATAGTGGAAGACCGGATCGAAACGGATTGAAAGGGTTCACCAATCCCAACACGCGTTACAAAATTCAGTCACTTCGCGGAGTCTGTCTTCCAATCCGAAGAGAGCTACCTGTGACGTCACATTTCCTATATAGGCACACTAGCGTCTGTGCGCAGTGAATCGATGCGGTAGTGTTTTGTGAAACATGACGGAACCTAAGAAGACAATGAATTGGGGTGCACCGGCTGTGGAGACGAGAAGTAATGGTACAGCAGCAGCTACCAAAGTGAACACAGTGCTACTTCCCGAAGAGGTTGATTTCAACTGGGATTTAGTAGATTTTTTATCTTCTTCCCAAGAATTTGTTCCGGTACCAGTACCTTCGCCACTTTCTCCTTCTTTACCACGTGTCGACGATTTTAAACAAAGACAGAGAGAAGAATTGGAGAAATTTTTACAGCAGCAGAAAGAAGCAGAGCAAGTATTTCTTCTTGAACAGAAACAGCGAGAAGAAGAAGAAGAGGCAAGAAGGAAACAACAGAAGAAGAAGCAGTAGAGAAGAAACAAAGTCTAGGAGAGAAGGAGAACAGCGAAAGTCAAACGGTCACGGTACTCTTGGACATTTTGGCCGAGTTAAGAAGTCTGAAACAAATGTATCAGACTTCTTTATTACGACCCAAGAGAAAAAGACCTTCCCGAGCCAAACAACCTAACCCTGTGACTACACCAGAGATACCACCCCTAGTGATATCTACTAGATCATTGACAGGAGCAAGTCCACAAGTAGGCCTTGGCCGTGGCAAAGGCTTAAGACAGTTAAAGCGAATTGATTCTCGTTCCTGAGTTTGTTCTAAGGAAAAAACAAACACTCAACAGTCCTTTTCAGGGCTACCCAATACTCTCGAAAAGAGTGACTATTCATTTTGCCAAAATCAATTAAAACTCAAAATCCCTTCTTTAACCCTATGATGTACGTGTTGTGAGTGTATGAGTGTAGGTCCTTATTATTTCTAAATAATGAAAACCAAGAGACACTTACTTTTTTTCAGTTTGGTCTATTCTGTTACAATTTTTTACAATTCAATATCATAACACAACACAACACTTTTAAAAAAGTTCATAGATTTCTTCTCTCTCTTTTTTCTTTCACTCTCTCTGTTTTTTCAATTTCTTCACTTTTACACTTTTTTCCTCTTCTTCGTCTTCTTCTTCCTCACATTTTTCTCGTCTTCTTTTCTTTTCTGTCTTCTCTTTCTGAACGTGTCGGGGTTCTTCTTTTGTCGAGGTCACCTCTGTTTCTTCTTCCTCCTTCTCCTGCTCCTGTTGTTTCTTAGGGCACTCTGAAGACCAATGTCCTTTCTCTTGACAATGATAACAGGTATCTTGACTTTTGTTTCTTTTGACACTGGCCTTGCTTCTTTGACGGTCTGGACATTCTGTAGCCCAATGCCCTTTCTTTTGACAGATATAGCAAGTATCTTGACTTTTATCTCGAAAGGAAGGAGAGTAGTCCGTTGGCTTGTCTGAAGAAAACTTTCTTATCACACCTCGCAATGCTCTAATCAGAAGTTCGATCTGTGTGGGTTCTTCCATTGTGCTGGTCGGCTTGAGAGCGAAATGAATACTGAGAGGGGAGTCACTAGCCCTTTATATATGCCCTGGTCTGACACAGATATATAGGGATTCATGGTGTTTCACAGGTAGTCATTTGACTTTTTGCCGTCAAGATGAAACGATCGCATCATTTCGAAAAGAAAGAAGAAGAAGAAAGTAAGAGGCAGAAACGTGATTTATCGCCTCGCACAGTAGCTGAAGTCTTGGCACAAATTCATGCCAGCGATTTTGAAGATGAGATGAGTGAACCAGAATCGAAGCCTAAAGAGTCTACACCAAATCAAAGTCCATTACCATTCGTAAACCCTGAAAAGTACTACCATATTCGGGAGACGGACAAACGCTCTTCCAGAAAATTTAGAACCACAGCCTACACGTACGCAGTGAAATTTAAAGATTTCAGGTCTGACGTACCCTTGGAGAAAGCAGAAGGGTTCATCACCGATGTGTGGGATTCTTTGTTAACCACACTAAAACGGCAATGTCGAGCCAAAGAAGACGATCGCTTGAGACTTTCTATTCATCACGACAATTTGAAGTCTCCCGTTTGGATCGAGTTTAGCAGTCCAACAGAATTGACACCTTCCAAAATCATGGACAAGATTCAACACGTACAACAATCCAACGACAAATTTCACATCACGGACGGAAAAGCGACACTGTACATGACCCACGTGTCTCTTCCCCAAGGGACAGGTAAAAAAAAGTTGATGTTGGTAGACAACTTGCGTAACCTCAAGCGTAGTCTCGTCCAAATTAACAATCCAAAAGACAAGATGTGCTTAGCCCGTGCCATCGTGGTGGGACAAACGTATGCTGACAAGAACGATACGGTAGAATGGAAAAGAGCCTGGAAAACTATTCAACGATCGGACCGAGCCAAACAACAAAGAGAAGCAGAACTCCTGTTACAGCAAGCGGGGTTAGCTAAAGACACACCCTGCGGCATTCCTGAAATGCAAAAGTTGCAAGACGTCTTGGCTCCACGTTACACCTTGAAAGTTCACCCTCAAGAAGTGCGCGGACCTCTGTTGTTTCGAGGTCAAGATTTTAAAGACGGAAAATACATTCACGTCTATCATCACGATGAACATTTTGATGCCATTACCAGTATCACTGCATTCCTGTCATACAGTTATTACTGTGAGAAATGTGACTATGGCTATAACAATCGAGAGCAACACAAGCATTGTGGATCGAAATGCTCAGGATGTTTAGCTTCTACACCCTGTCTGGACGAAGGACAAGAACGAGTGCATTGCTCTGTTTGTCAGCGCACGTTTGTCAGTCCTGCCTGTTACCAACAACACCTAAAGACGCAAGGTTCACAGCAGAAATGTGCTTGTCAGCTCTTGAGATTGTGCCCTACTTGTGGACAAGGCATACGTACCAACAATGCCAAGGCGCACGTCTGTTCAGGAAAGAAGCGATGTCACATTTGTCGCCAAACCGTGGACTTGGAACACCAATGCTACATTCAAAAATACCATTCCAAACATGAAGAAGAAGAAGAGAATGACCAGAAGAAGAAAGGGAATTTCATCTTTTTCGATTTCGAATGCATGCAAGAGACTGGCATTCACATTCCTAATTTCTGCGTGGCTCACCGAGCGTGCGAGAAGTGCATCCAAGAGCCTATCTTGACTCATTGCCCTTACTGCAGCAAGATTCCTGGAGGACGTGAAAAAATCTTTCGGGGATCGAACACACTGGCCGATTTTGCCCAATGGATCTTAAACCCTATCGACGAGACGTGGAGTCAAGAAGATATCGAACGTTACGGAGATTGTCATCGCCATGCCACGGTGATGGCTCACAATTTCTCGGGATACGATGGACAATTTCTGTTGAGATACTATACGGAACAAAGTACCGAACGTCCGAAAGTCACTTTGAACGGAGCCAAAATCATTTCCATGCAAGTGGGACAAGTACAGTTTAAAGATTCAATGAGTTACTTGGCTATGCCTTTGAGCCGCATGCCTAAAACGTTTGGCATGACAGAAATGGCCAAAGGCTATTTTCCACACTTTTTCAATACCGAAGCCAATCAACACGCCGTTCTACCCCATTTGCCTGAGGCTCACTACTACGACCCCGACAACATGCGTACCGAACAACGAGAAGCTTTCTACGCATGGTACCACACTCACGCTTCGGACCCTTTTGACTTTCAAGAAGAAATGTTAAAATATTGTCGTTCCGACGTAGACATTTTACGTCGCTGCTGTGGAAAATTTCGAGAACTGTTCATGGAACACGGAGGGATCGATCCTTTGAAAGAAGCTTGTACCATTGCCAAAGCGTGTTCCTTAGTGTATCGTCAACGATTCATGCCCGAAAACACCCTAGCTGTCATCAGTCCTCAAACGACCAATTTTGTCAAACGTCAATACTCGGTCAAAGCCCTACGTTGGTTACATTACTTGTGTGAGAAGGAAGACAAATGGATCCAACATGCTCGCAACGGAGGAGGCGAAAAGACCATCGGAAGGTATTCGGTAGACGGCTGGGACTTAGAAAACCCCAAGATTGTGTACGAGTTTAACGGGTGCTTATTTCACGGATGTCCCATCTGCTACCCTCAACGTGACACTAAAAACCAGTTTTTACAACGGACCATGGAAGACTTGTACCAGGCCACTTGTCAGCGACGCTTGAAGTTAGAAGAGCAAGGATACCAAGTAGTGGAAATGTGGGAACACGAGTACGATCAGCGATTGAAAACCGATCCCGAGTTTAAGCGTATCGTGGAAAGTTACAAGCTGGTGGACCCTCTGAACCCACGGGACAGTTTGTACGGAGGACGGACGAATGCCACCTGTTTGCTGTACCAAGTCGACGAGGAGAAAGGAGAAGAAATCAAATACTTGGACGTGTGTTCTCTGTATCCGTACGTGTGCAAATATTGTCACTTTCCCGCAGGGCACCCACAATTGCTGACGGAACACATTGGCGTGGACAATATTCGACAATACGAAGGATTGATCAAGTGTAAAGTCTTGCCTCCCACGAACTTGTACCATCCCGTTTTACCACATCATTGCCAAGGAAAACTGATGTTTCCCTTGTGTCGTACTTGTGCTGAAACGTGCAACCAAGACCACCCTTGTCAGCACACTCAGGAAGAACGAGCCTTGACGGAACGTGGGTCAGCGTGGAATTGTTTAAAGCTCTGGACTTGGGATACCAACTGTTAGAAGTGTACGAAATTTACCACTTTCCCAAGACAGAAAAATACCACAAGGGCGACGATTCTCAAAAAGGCATTTTTGCAGACTACGTGAATGCCTTTTGAAACTGAAACAAGAAGCTAGCGGATACCCTTCCTGGTGTCACACTCCCGAAGACCAAACAAAGTTCAAAGAGAAATACTGGAAGCAGGAAGGCATCACTTTAGACCACATCGAGAAAAACGAAGGAAGGCGATCGTTTGCCAAAGTGATGTTGAATTGTTTGTGGGGCAAAATGGCACAACGACCGTGTTTACCCAAGACGGAGTATTTGACAGAACCTTTCCGATACTTGCAGATGATTCACGACAAAACCAAATACATGAAACACGTGGACGTCGTTCGTGAGGACTTGCTCTTAATCAATTACGAAGAAGAACTGGACTTTGTAGAAGCCGACGAATTTGGAAATGTCATCATTGTGGCCTACGTGACAGCCCATGCTCGCTTAAAACTGTACGAAGCTTTAGAACTATTAGGAGATCGTGTGCTGTATTTTGACACGGACAGTTGCATCTACATTGATCGCCTGGGTCAACCTCACCCTGTCATCGAAGGAGACCGTTTAGGAGCCTGGACGGACGAGCATCCCGACCACAAGATTCTCAGTTTTGCAAGTGGCGGTCCCAAAAATTACGGCTACGAATACCGGAACAATCAAGGAGATGTGCACACGGAGTGTAAAGTGAAAGGATTGACTCTTAATTATCGCACCAGTCGAGTGGTGAACTTTAGCATATTGAAAGAAGCCTTGCAGTCTGGACAGGATCGAAACTTTAAAGTGACCACCCACGAACCGCACAAGATTGTACGTTTACCCACACACCAAATCGTCAGTCGACCCTTGGAAAAGTTTATCAAATCGTGTACCAGAAGCGAGTTCGGCTTCCCAACCACTTCACTTTACCGTACGGTCATGCCGATATTGGTCAGCATATAAAAAGGGACAACGTTCAAGGTCGATAGTTCATTGTGACTACCATTGCTAAGCGAGAAAGATGAATCCATTCACACAGCAAGTATCCAGTAAGAGTAAACTCAAGTACGATGCTGTGCCTTGCGATGGTAGGGATGCCGTACGCTATGACCTTAGTGATTCAGTACCACATCATCATGGGAACTTTGCTATAACTACTACTTCTACTACCATGCCTACCATGGAAAGTGATGCTGTACGTGTCAAACCTGACGGATGTGAAAGCGATGCCACTCGTTATCGCACACCTTTTCACTTTACTGGTTTTCATGGTGGATGGCCACCTCCACAGGAAACCAAGCGACTACCACCCTACGGATGTCATGTAAAACTGAGCAAACTCCTAAGGATTTCACCGTACCCTCATCGAAATGAACCTGTGAAAGACGAATATTCGTTCCCTGTGCGTTTGCCAGAATACTGTGATTTTGAAAGTCGATTGCAAACCTTCCAAGGAAAATGGCCAAAATATCTAGGAGGACCTACCCCCGAAGAATTAGCCAGAGCTGGATTTATCTACTTGGGCGAAGGAGATAAAGTCAAGTGCTTCAGTTGCGGTGTCTCACTTCACCAGTGGGAGAAGAAAGATTGCGCTTACCTGGAACATGCTCGATGGTCTCCAGAGTGTCACTACCTGCCTTTAGTGGGACCTCGTCATTGAAGTGACCCTACCATGTTGTGTAAAAAGCTAGCTACGGAGTTAGGAGTCAAACGTTGGACAATCCCTAGACAAGTATTTAAACCCGATGTAAAAAATAATCTTCAAAGATTACCAAACGAATTGCAAGAGAAGATCTACAAGGACATATGGCAGGGACTTGCCAGAGCCAAATCTCAATTAGTGACTGTAGAACATTTGTGTCGAGAAATTCATAAGAGGAAATTGACCAAAGTCAACAAACAAGTCCGATTTGTCTGGATCAAGTGTGCGTTCTACTATTTCGCTTTAGGCCATTTACATTTGAAGATTTTATTGACATTCTTGACCGTTTCCTGGAATGGCAGTGGTCAGAAATTACCCACTACGTTCATTACTTTCGCTCTAGGAGAAGTGTTTGACTGACATGGTTATGGATACTTTACAAGAGAACATTCGTGCTTTGCCTGTGGAATTGAGAGAACGCATTTACCGTGAGTTCGTCAAAATACAAGTGAAACGAAAAGAATCATTGCATCCGTTACGTCACCGATGTTGGAACCACTGGTACCTAAATGCTATAAGAGGATTGATTCTGATGAAAGTGTTCCAGGGGCCAGACATTGATCAACTACTCGTGAGCAAGAAGGATTGTGTTGTTGATAGTGATTATTTTTACTACCAGGTACACTTATTGCATCGAATTCCAGAAGAAGAGTTAGAGGGTTACCAAAATCTTGTACACAATGTAAACTTAGATAAAGAGGAAACTTCTGAACGATGTGTGATGTACAAGTTAGTGACTAAATATTTTAGATACGTCGACGGAATACGACCACTTCTGTGCAAAAAGTACACTTATAGCTGCCGAAAAAAGAGGGTATAAAAACGTTCTACCATGCCACGACCTTTATCATTCGTGATACAACAGATTCCGTGGAAGGAAATCAATGACAGTATTCAAACGGTGGAGGATTACCATCGCCTATTACGAGAACTGTCTCCATTGAATTGGGGTCGACGTGTAGTGTGTGTCTTAGTGACTTGCTTTCTGGGATTTCGTTTACCAGCTGATTCTTTGTGGACTCTTTACGAACAGTACCTATTACTCCAAAACAAAACATGAAAGTGATCCCTTTAAATGTCCACGAGAGACTCATTCTGCTCAAAGCTTTGCGCTTTCATTTGGATACTTCTCAACCTCTACGGGAAAACAAGATTCGTCAACTTTTAGGTACTGAAGATGTGTACGACGACGTGTGTGTAGCTTGTGACTTACACCCTCACTGGACAGATGTACGTGACTGGAAAAGTTTGGGGTTTGAGGCTTGGGCTAAAGAAGTGGCACACTATGCCCAAGATTTGTCATCCTAAAACATTAAAACGTACCGTGAAAAAAGTCACTTTTAAACCTGTGTTAGTGTCAATACCAGAAGAACAGTCTGTCACCGAGGAAAACCACTCTCTTCAAGACAGGACTGTCATTGACATTCCTGAAAGACCATTTCGGGAGGACCCTTGTGTGACTGAACCAAGGAATGTACAGACTCTCAGAACATTACACACTACTCCTACGATTTCACCTCTTGATCACAAAAAATGTTGTACAGAGACTTGTTTATATTCCACTATGGTCGTTTTGTTGTGTTTTTTATTCCTGTACTTAACCATATGGCTTTTATGTATTTTTGTCTTTCGTGTTGTTCACTAATAAAGATGACAATAAACGTGTCCTGAAAAAGTATAAAAACTCTTGTCTTGTCTGTCTTCGTGTCACAAGTGACATTTTATTACACTACTACTACTATGGCTACCTCTACTGTCTCTGCTCCCTCTTCCTCCACTGTCAAAGTCATTGACGAACACGTAGATCGGACTAGTTGGGAGGCCTTGTATCTTCGCCATCCCTTTAACATGCTTATTGCTGGACCAAGCGGTTCAGGCAAAACCGAATTTGTCAAACGTTTGATCGAACATAAACATCATTTGATCGATCGTCCTCCTCAACGAATCGTGTGGTGCTATAAAGAGTGGCAATCGGCGTACAGCCTTCTGCGAGAAAGTCAAGGCGATTCCATCGTCTTTGTGGAAGGCATTCCTGTCGAAGACGACGGAATCGTGTCTGACCCTAGTCAAACTCATTTGGTTATTTTTGACGACATGTTAGGAGAAGACGAAGAAGAAATTAAACTCTGGTTTACGCGCAAAGGGCATCATCGTAATGCCAGTGTCATTTACATTACCCAAAATTTGTTTCAACAAAGTAAAGCCCATCGTACCATCAGTCTCAATGCTCATTACTTGGTGTTGTTTAAAAGCCCTAGAGATAAATCGCAAGTACAAGTCTTAGCCAAACAGTTAGGAACGCCTTGGCTGATTCATGCGTACGACGATGCCACTCAAACCCCACACGCTTATTTACTCGTGGATTTAAAACCCACTACTCCCGATTATTTGCGATTTCGTACCCATCTGTTTCACCCCTGGTGCCAAGACGGAGGACCTATCGTGTACACGTCTCCGTCGTCGACTTAATCACCCCAAAAAATCTATAAAAACCTCGGTCACTTGGACTCTGTCTCACACATTGTCAACATGACGTCCCTTCAGTCTCATCTTCCCATTAAATTGATTCGTGCCTTGTACGGCATCAGTCGCGAAAAAAATCCACAAATACGTGCTCGTGTCTTAGAAGCTAGTCTCAAAGAAGTCTTACGATGGTTTACGGTGACAGCACGTCAATTACTGCAAGGCATCATTCAGATTCCACATCAAACCAAACGTTTTTTTGAGAGAAACAAAGTTGCCTTGACGCAACTAGCCGATCCTCGCATCGACACTCAAACCAAAAAGCAAATCATTTTGAAACCTGGAGGAAGTGGATCTTTAGGAGGTGTCATCATTCGTTCCCTCTTAAAATGGGATCCTAATGCTCCCAAAGTTGTCCCCAAGAAAAAAGCCACACCCAAACGTACCCAGAAGAAAAAGAAAAAGAGCAAGGGTGTCAAGACCAGGTCACAACCTCAGAAAAAGAAAAAGAAAAGCCCACAGAAAACAGCTTTTACTCGCAAGAGAGTGTCTCCAACAACTTCTCCTCCAGCAGTGACACCCTCTTCCTCTTTAGCGGCAGTAGCCGCGGCTCACAAAGTACCTGCCCCCAAAGTCAAAGTCCAAGAGAGAACGGGTGTGTTACAGAGTTTACTGGATTTGTCCAAGCAAGAACTGTCTCGATTTAGTCCGTTGCGAACTCCTCCACGGCGTGTGTTGCCTGTCATCAAGTTGATACGACGTAAAGACAATCAGTGGCGACGCATTCCAGTATAAAATGACCTGAGGCAAGCCATACGGATCAGTATTTTTTTGTGCTACTGCACGTCCAAAGATGTTCCCTCCAAGAAGTGTACACCGTTACCATCGTCGTTCTTCTTCTTCGGTCCAAAAAGGAAAAGGAAAACGAAAAAGACAGTCACGTCATCCTAAGAAGCGCTTAGTCAAACATCGACGTCACCCCCAGAAAAGGCACACTCGTCCAAAGAAAAAGAGGAGTCACCAAAGAGGAGGATTCTTTGGTGATTTTGGAAAACACATCGTCACCTTTATGACAAAGCGATAGTCCCCCAAAAGGATAAAAGACCGTGCGACAAGTCATTGACGTTAGTGAATTTTTTTTGTTGTATGCCACGGAACCAACAAACCCACTGAGAAAGATGTCACCCCAAAAAAGACATTCCTCTTCTACCTCCAAAGGAAAGAAAAGGAAAGGACTGCCACCTCGTTTAGCCAAACATTGGGACATGTTGTCCGTCCTGTCCAAAGCTCCTTCACCCATGCGAAAAAAACTCATTCAAACAGCCTCCAAAGATGTTATTGATACCGTGTGCGAATGTTGTCTGAATGTCTTGAAAGGCACAATACCTTTGTCTAAACACCAGAAAGAATGCTTAGGCAAACATCGACACGTTCTTCGTCAAATGATCCAAAAGAAAATACCTATTCGTCAAAAGAAAAAGATGTTGGTGCAACGCGGAGGAATTTTACCCTTTTTACCCATGTTACTGAAAGGAGTCATGGGTACAATAGGAGGACCCTTACTGAAAGGAGTCATGGGAACAATAGGAGGACCCTTGCTGCAAGGAGTATTGGGAAACATGGGAGGATGAAGATAAAAAGGACCAAGAAGATAAAAGGGACCTCTGAAATCAAAAGATCTCAGACGTGATCCTTGAAATCTGATGGAAGGACGAAAACTAGCTTTAGTCCCTTACAAACGATGGATGGAATACCATCGTTGGCAAGAACAACGAACCCCACATTTACCTCCCAATCCTCATTTGACCGAGATGTCCCAGATACAACACGAACTGCAATCGTTGATGGATCGCAGCGATTTGTCAGAAACGGAAAAATCGCAACGGTACGGTCAGTTGTTGCAACGACTGCAACTCTTTCACCAGAAAGCTTTAGACGAAACAGCTCCACCCACTCTGAAAGATTTTAAGGCCTTGATGAAAAGTCCATCACCACCACCACCACTACCACACCACCAGCGGTCAAGACAGACACAACCCCACGAAGGCCTGAGGAAGAAGAGGTACGAGAAGTTTTTCAAACACCGTCAGCAGCTCCCATTCCTAGTAAGATTGCAGCGTCCTTGTTGACCCCTTCCCCTACACCGCAACGAGAAGAACTTAAAGCTTGGGTTAAAAAGATGATGTCTACTCCACCTTCGACAGAGGTGAAAAAGAAAGAAGGGAAACCAGAAGTGAAAAAAGAAAAGAAGACCAAAGCCATTCCATTACCACCACCACCACCACCACTACCTTCCACTTCTACGCCCGTGGCACATCGGACACGTAAGACCGTTTCCAAACCACCCCCTCCTTCCATTCAGACTAGCATTCGTGAAAATTGGATCACTTATTAAAACATGGAGAAGGTGTTAACCAGCATTTACTACGATCCAGCTCATCCTGCAGGTTACGGAGGAGTTCAGAAATTGTATCGTGCTGAAAAGTATCCGTTTACCTCAGGTGCAACGCTGGTTACAAGAACAAGCCACGTACACCTTACACAAACCCATTCGACGAAAATTTTCCAGAAGTCGTACCCAAGTGGAGGGTATCGATCACCAATGGCAAGCCGATTTAGCCGATGTCTCTCATTTAGCCACCTACAATCGTGGTTACAAATATTTGTTTTGTGTCATCGATGTCTTTTCCAAATTTGCTTGGGTCGTACCATTGACTTCCAAATCGAGCAGTGAGTTAATGCGAGCCCTCAAACTGGTGTTGAAACAAAGTGGTCGTCACCCTCTTCGATGGCAAACGGACAAAGGCACCGAATTTCTAAACCAAGCTTTCCAAAAAGAATTGAAGAAACGTGACATTCATTTTTTTCACCACGGAGAATCCCGAAACCAAAGCCAGCATCGTGGAACGTTTTCAACGCACCTTGAAAGAACGCATGTGGAAATATTTTATGCATCAACAC
>JAECUM010017332.1:0-13435 GCA_016617855.1 Megalonaias nervosa | reverse complement strand
CAAAATAAATAAACAACTATGTATCTATGTACATATAATATATGCATATTCATGTATTTCACACATGATCTTCTCTCTCTCTCTCTCTCTCTCTCTCTGGCAGCGATTACCATACAGAATGTCTTGAACAACTTGATTAACTCAGAAGATTGACGATTCTTACATATCTGTAGATCGCTCTTAAAAGGGTTCATGATACCACCGTGAAAGGGTGATTGAAACAAAAATCTCCCTTGAAAGTTATAGACCTCGTGCTATTTCTGCCTGAAACGATTCATACATGTTTGGCTCCATGGTTCGAAGACAATAATTGTAATATTCATAATTCTGAGTAACATGTATACCAGAAGGGGTAGTCAGCACAATATAACATAAACACGAGTTCACTTGTATTTACTACTTTCTCGATTCAGAAAGTAAGGGCTTCGATGTGTGGGACAGTGTTACTGTTTAAGTTATTCGCTTTGAAAATTACGGTAAAGTTGCTTTTGATAATTCTGAATATGAATGCAAAATTTGCAAAATAAAATCATTGTCAATGAGCACGTTTCTGACTGGTTCTCTTTTTGCCAAGGGGTGAGAGAACGAGGCGTTTTATAACCTTGATGTTTTCATTAGTTTTAAATGACTTAATGCATTTGAGGCAAAGTTTGGATCGATAACTGTGGGAAATCCAACCCTAGTTCACGATTTCTCACTTCCTTTTTCCTAATCTAGCAATCAGCAAAAAGCTGATAGATGTCGCATATGCCTACAGCAACAAGTGGCAATTTTAGCTTAGTGTTACAATGTCCTATGTTGTAATCTTAGGCCCAAAATACAAGAACTATATCAATATGAAACTGTACCTCGTGTTTACAGGTTGCTGACTCCGTAACACATCTGTGGCAAAGACCACATACAAGAGCAGGCACTGCATCATTCAATGTCTTGTTAAGCTGGGCATTAAAGCAAGCAGAAATTGATCGGAGAAAAATTAGTTTTTTGTTCGCAAATTGTGTGTGATGCGTACGAATGTAAATACGAAAAGTATGTTTAATATTGGGTAATCTCACTTCATTATTTCCAAACGTGTGGGTAAGACTGTTTTCACACGTGTGTTAGGCTATTTTCACACGTGAGTGTTAGGCTATTTTCACACGTGTGTGTTAGGCTATTTTCACACGTACGTTTTAGGTTATAGATGACAATATTCTGACATATCAGATAAATAAAATCCCAAAGAACTTGTAAGGTCGAACATTCCTGGATTTGACAATAGACTTTGGAGAGGTAGTCTGTCTAATGAAACTGATTTGACACGTTTTTGTTCATTACATGAATAACTAAGACCTGCCTCTGCATGGCAGTCAGCTAAATTAAGGCCATCTTCACTTGCCAAGGGTTCATTCTGCACCATCTTCGCAAAGCATGGACCTTTGTGACCTGGCGATTTACTATTTTAGATGTTATCCATACACCGATCAGCTCGGAAGTCACATCTCTATATTAAGGTTATTACGTCTGTATGGTCTTAAAATACGTAATAGAAAAGAACGAAAACCAGCAAGTTTTGTAAAATTCACCAAATAATTTATTTCTCTGAACACAAAGTGAAAAATTTAAAAGAAATTACCGTATTGCGAATTAAACCCTAAATAGTCCGAAAAGTTTTCTCACCAGTCTTGGTGGATAAGGTTCTAATTAAATTCCAATGGTGTTCGAAATAAGATCCATTATCATATACTCCACTTTTTCCTCCGTTAACTTTACATTACCAGAATCGTTCAGTATTTCGCGATACTGAACACCTTAATATTGCACGACACATGCTTCTAGAAATAGTATACTATATTAGGAACTACTTTGTAAGTAAAACATGTACACTCATGTAGTAGATGCTTTAGATTTGAGTTTATTAGATTCGTTTGTGGATGAACTAAAGAAGATGTTTCGTCTATTTGAAAGTAGACATGATAAAGTGAACGATGTGGACGAGTTCACTGAGTCAGAAACGAAACTTTCAAAGAAGCAAATGAATGAATGCGATATTCGCGATGTCCACAACAAACGTGACAGACGCAGTATTGAAAATAACATTCCAATAATTTAAACAGTTATGTAGGAGAAATGTTCGTAACTTTTCATTAATGGTATGGTTCATACTATGACAGGTGCTCTCTGTGGTATATAAAGTAGCATAGAAAAGCATATTTAAGCCAAC
The DNA here is from genome assembly GCA_016617855.1 of Megalonaias nervosa. NCBI lineage: Eukaryota > Metazoa > Mollusca > Bivalvia > Unionida > Unionidae > Megalonaias > Megalonaias nervosa. Next base: position 11,232 of record JAECUM010017332.1, on the reverse strand, counting down.
GGCTATCACGTATCTATCAGAGACGTACCATTTTAAAGGTCAAAGTACTAAATTCGAGGAAACAATGCAACTGAAGGTTTTGGTAGAAATTTAAGGGCCTCAGATAAGCCAAGACAACGAAAAATTCAGATTTCAGCTGGCTGAGTGGACTGTAACACACACAAGCTGCTTTGCAATTTTCCACGTTAACATTTTTAAAATAATGTTTCGGATTTAGGCTAGCGATATACGCCAGAGAGGTCAAAACATAGCTGGGGTCCCTACAAAGAGCATGAAAGTGACAAGGCATAAACATTTCTTCTTTAGCCGGTAATAAGAATGGCCAAAATATACTTACAATTTTGCATCTTGAATTTCCTCAAAATGTACGTTCTAAGTTAGTTCTGCAAATCCGAATGACACGAGCTATGTCATGGGTTCTAAGACTTGATTACACACCGCGAAATTGTACTGTGATTTGGACTACATTTCCAACTGTAATAACATTATCCTTACTGCACTCAAAATGAAATGAACGTGATATTGCAAACTGTCATTTTGATGATTTCAGTTGAAAGATTTCATGTATTTCCCACATTATGATTCCAAACATTCAATTATAAAACAGAAAAGACATGCAGCTGAGTCAAGACTCGTACCTCACTGCTCAGATCACATGTACTTATTGTGGAATTGACACAGCTAATAAATCCAGCCCATAACCAGCAGAATTGAGTAGAATCGACAAAAAACCAGCATCCATTCATTCCAGACCAACTTGAAAAGTTGTTGCAATAGGTATTCATTCACAATATGACTCTAAATTTCAGTTTTAAGTAGGTCGAAATGACAATTCTTTTTTAAACTAATGTCGAGCGCGCGACGAAGTTCAAAGGTCATAAATTCAATTACTTTGTTTCTTATAGTGTACTTTTTTTATAATTAAGATTTAAGCACAATAAGAAAATGAATATATAATAGAAAGGTTGCTGCATTTATGTGGGAAAATATGAACTCGTTTTCTCGGATTAATACTTTACTCCTAAAGGTCGTGCAGTATTAATCCGAAATGACTCGTTCACATATCCCATACAGATGCAGTAACCTGTGAACAGTGAATGTGTTTTATGTGCCTTTAGTAGCCTGTGACGTGGAGATGTGCTAACTAGTCTTTTGATGAATCACACTAATATAATCCAAAATGCCCTTGTTTGAATTCAAAATAATTTCAAATTAATGTTTCTGTCCAAGAATAGTATATAGGAGCATTTTGTATTTTCTTTGAATATTAATATAAGTAAATAATTTTCCCAAAATTAAATACTAAACACAACATAAGCGATCCTGCCTGAAGACATTAAAGCAAAAATGAATAACTTTTCAAGTAAACAAGATTATTATTCCATGGGAAACACAAATTTCATAGACCCAGACCCACATAAGTATGTTTACCGTTATTGATAATGATCTTAATATTTAACCCACTCTCATATTAAGAATGTATTATTGGTTTACGAAATAAATGTTACTGGTCAGGTAGACATTGAACTTGATTTTGGACAAGGTCAAGTCCAGAATAGAATTATATGTAACATACAATCGTGGGGAGAAAAACTAACAAAAAACTATACAAATTAAATATGCATAACATAATATATCTCTTGATTGTTGTTGTTGTTATAGGGTTTAACGCCATTTTTCAGCACAATATAGGCTATACATGGCGGCCAGTATTAATGGTGGAGGAAGAACCCTGGAAAATCCCGGGAAGAACCACCGACACACGAGAAGCTACTGGCAGGCTTTCTCACGTACCCACGTTAGCCGAGCCTGGACTCGAACTCACGCAGACAGAGGTGAGATGGCAGTGATCCGTAACGGTGAGCGCTTTAGACCACTCGGCCACTCGGGGCCCCTCTCTTGACTGTAAATTAAACTTAGCACAATTCTTCGTGAAAAATAATGTGTCAACAAGTGTTCTTGCAAAGCGTAAAATTGTCTAGCAGCTAATAAGTCAACGTTGAAACTGTGTCGCAGCAATGTTGCACTAAGGTTGTGGCAACGTTGTCATATATCCTTGGGGCAACGTGATTTGGTGACCAGGAATGTTGCTACAATGTCGTTATTTAACGTCATAAAGTAACATTCGTACAGCATTCTGATAAGATTTAAAACCTATATTGGTAAGTGAAAAATGAAAGCTGCTTGTGTTTCTGAAACCCATATGCCTCACTGCTTGCAAGAAAGTCCAAAACTTCACTTAACCATTACAAAAATGTCTACATTGCCATCCAGCTAGGAGGAGTAGAGAGGGCAGGACTTTCAAGATGGTTGCCATTATCACCATATTGGATGTCAGATCTGCGCCATTTTCATTTGGGACACAGTAAACATCATCAGTCATTTGACTAGAATAGGAGTGGCGAGAAGATACCAAGTCACATGAGTGCACAAATCACGCAACAATATATAAATTTGCGCAGTTGGAAAGTGGAGATGAGTAATAACTCCCGCAAATTAGTTCAAAGTCGCCACATATAAAAATGCACTCTACACTGTGTTGAAGTTTTATTGAACTGTTAAGATAAACTGAAAAGGAATATAAAAAGATTTGATAGTAAGAAGAGACAAGTTGGTATGAAGAAAGAAAGCAATTCAACATGTATTTTAACATCACTTTATTTTCATGTTGATTTTCTGGATTTTATTTAGATCAAAAATCAAAATCGGTATCCTCCACAGCAAAGCCAATTTATGTCTTCTTCTGTTGCCAGGATCCCGAAAATTTAAATTGAAAAATAATTTTAATGCCTGAACAAAGTCATATTTCATCTCAGCACTGTCTGCGTATTTAGAACATAAATTTACTACTGTAATAAAACTTTCATCTCTGTACCTGTGTTTCCCTTAAGGCAGTTAACTTTTGCACACACTTTTCAATTGAAGCAAGTGGATGGTAAAACCAATTTATGCAAACTTTGATTTTATTTGTCCAGATAATTCATATACAATAATTCCAAGCTGAATCGAACAAGATGGTTGTAAATTGTATTTGCCTATGCTCAAGTTTTGGTAGTTCCTGGCACTAAGATACCCATCAAACTTATTTTCAATTCAGAAAAAATCATCCACTTATGTAAATACAATACATAAAAAGATAAAATAAAATTCAGTATTTATGAGATAAGAGCTCAAGTGGCTAACCTTGTATTTCATCCTTCCTCGTCGGTTTGGCGCATACATGAGGGTCTCCAATACGGCTTCTTCCACTTCATCAACCTTGACCTTGCTATTATTTTCAATCAAGGTCCTGCTAGAATGACTCCATGTTTTTAAAATACATTTAACAACAAACGATACATCGAATTTTTCTGTTATCAATAATTAATGGAATATTTGTAAAATACATACTTTGAATTGTGGCTCAAATTTCAGTAGTAATCGTCTTCTCCAAAGCTCAACATCAGCCTTTAAAAATATTAGTCTGGTGCAGTTTAAGTCTTAAATTCCAAAAGTATATGACACTTGTGGCTCCATGCATATTGTATTCATACTCTGTAGTAAGGCACATATTGTATTCATACTTAGTTGCAAGATACATGTTGTATTCATACTCTGTAACAAGGCACATGTTGTATTCATACTTTGTTGCAAGGCACATTTTTTGTATTCATACTCTGAAGCAAGGCACATATTGTATTCATACTCTGTAGCAAGGCACATATTGTATTCATACTCTGTAGCAAGGCACATGTTGTATTCTTATCAATACATACATACTACCTTACACTCGTGATGTAGTAACCCTTGTCTCAAAATAGTAAAGTCAGTTGCTGACAAAAAGAAAAAGTGTTGTAGTAACAATGCATGTGACAAGCAGCATACTCTTACTTCAGTTAAGATAATTCAAAATACTTCTTTCAAAAATCGAAGTTCAGAATTTGATACTAGAGAATAATACCTGACATGTGCAAATTAAATGACAGTACTTGTAACTGATTTTTGATAAAAAGTATGTAGCACATCAACTCACCTGTATGGTCAAACTGAAAAATCCAATACATTGTTGTTATATTTTACTTTAGTTTCTTCCGTTATAACTTTAGATCTTTGTAAAAACAAAAACAATTTTGTATCAAGGTTAATTTTAAATCTACTTTAAAATCTATAATTACTTTATACTTATTGCTCCTCATTATTATCTATAATTACTTTATACTTATTGCTCCTCATTATTATCTATAATTACTTTATACTTATTGCTCCTCATTATTATCTATAATTACTTTATACTTATTGCTCCTCATTATTATCTATAATTACTTTATACTTATTGCTCCTCATTATTATCGTTCTGCAGCTTCATTTTTTCCATTTTGTTTCCTAAAGAAAACCATGTACACAATAATCAATTCAGAACGTAGAAGAAAGCAGAAATTTAACAAAGAAATAAAGATACGACTTGCAGAAATGATGCGCAACGTTTTGCACATTGGAGGAATATTCCACGAGATTCTATAGAAATTTGTGTGCATCCCCCAAACACGCATCATGACCCATACCCAACCCCCAACCAAACAAATTCTTCCCGGCTTAGATTATTATGATGTTATTTTTTAGCAAATAAACTGAATGGTGGCTAACAGATACTATTCGTGTGTGTCGTCTTCAGTACTCACAAAAAAACTCATGCTATTCGTGTGTGCCGTCTTTAGTGCTCACAATAACTTCATGTACTATATGTGTGTGCCGTCTTTAGTGCTCACAATAACTTCATGTACTATATGTGTGTGCCGTCATTAGTACTCACAAAAACCTCATGTACTATTCGTTTGTGCCGTCTTTAGTACTCACAAAAACCTCATGTACTATTCGTGTGTGCCGTCTTTAGTACTCACAAAAACTCATGTATTATTTATGTGTGTTGTCTTTAGTACACACAAAAACCTCATGTAGATAATTGCCAATGAAAAAAAAAATGCCAGTATTAAAATGTTTACCAGCAACATCATCATAACATTAAAATAATAGCATCAACATTATATGGCTCATTCGAGTCTGTAATTATGAAAATTTCTTTGCCTTTTAATATGCATGTCCTTTTTAAGATCGATGCATATCTTTCGGTTGTAATTTATTTCATTTTACTATAGTTGATTTTTGAAATATTTTTGTCCAGAATGATTAATCTTAGGTTCTGGAGCTAAGCGCATATACAATTCAACAAAACGTTAACTTGAAGGTTTTGATTACTTAAACCCATCCGATCCTCAATATTTTTCTTACAACCCCGCCCTTCGCCCGCCCCCCCCCCCCGCCCCCAAGTGTATCAATATAATTGGTATAATAATAGTTAGACAAGGGTCACAGAAATACTCCAAGAATTTATGTCGATTTTATGTAAAGATTGAACATGTTGGTCGATAGACCACATTTTCTTCCTTTGGAAATGGTACCACTTCGTGGCATGGTGTTTACATGTGCATGAATGCATCAACAGACATAATAAACAATCAGCCAGAAAAGATTATCTGTATCACAATAGAAACGCTACTTTCTGCAACTTGAAGTGCGAATTATAGACTAATTAATTAATGTTCTTACCTTGACAGTTGAAAATAGCAAATAATTCATCGTCTCGGCAGCAACTGTTATTCTGCCGGTACATGAAGAGCTACAAAGTTCGGTTCGTAGATTCGTAAAAAAAAAAATGAAAAGGCAATGATCGTACTTTTATGTCTGTAATCATAAAAGCTGACGAATAAAATATTTTCCGACAAACACTGCAACCTTCATTCAGTTATTTCTTTTGAAAACAAAAAAGTGAAAAAGAAAAACTATGAAACAATGATTGTACCCCTTATAGTGTACAGTTAAACACAACATTGGTACAACGTTGTAAAAACGTTACATATTATCCTTCTAAAAATGACACTATTTGCTGTACTTGCTGTTATGACCAATATGTGCCATTTGTACTTTTTTTTGCTTTAGATCAGAGGACTATTACAATTATGTTAAAGTGCGATGTTTTAGCAACGTTGCCAGAAAGATTTTCCCCCACGTAACCAAATCACAAAGTTACAGCAACGCTGTGAAAAAGTTATGTTTTTGCTGGGCTATGCTTATTGGAGCACTTCCGGTGTCAAATTTTCAGTTTCGGAGGGGCGTAGTTTGGGACGTTGTTAAGCTGTTCAATATCAGAGGTAAGTAGATCTTCCATGTAGTCTGCAATACCATAATACCTAAATGGAAGTGATCGGTTTTGAAAAATACCTGAATTTAGGAAAAAAAATGTACATGGAAGGTCACGCAACACAAACATGACGTAAAGTGCTCGCGCTCGCGTTGTGTGTGTGTGTGTGTGTGTGTGTGTGTGTGTGTGTGTGTGTGTGTGTGTGTGTAAACATTCCCAAGTCTGACAAACAGCTGTGGTTCCAGCACAACAGCCCGTAATCTAGTTATGTAGTTATACACCTTACTGGCTCGTCTTTTTTCATCTTCGTTTGCCGAGAATCGTCGATCCACTCTGTTCCACATCAACTACGTTCACAGGTACTAACTCAAAATTTAAAGTTATTTAAACCGCTCCGGTAGTCTAGTGGTTAGAGCGTCCGCCTCGGATGCGGGAGGTCGCGGGTTTGAACCCCGGCCGAGTCATACCAAAGACTTTACAAAATGGTACTAACAGCTGCCTGCCTTGCTTGGCGCTCAGCATTACGAGGTTAGTGTTAGGACTGGTCGGCCTGGTGTCAGGATAATGTGTCTGGGTGGGACATTATGCCACATGTCTGCGGCATGATGCCCCAGTGCTAGACATCACTATAAACTGTCACACTGCAGACATCGTAGCGATATGACTGAAAAATTGTTAAAGCTACGTTAAAAATCTAAATCACATCACATCACAAAGCTATTTAAGTTGGAGATACTTGCGTGTTACATGTGTCGTTGTATAAGATGACCTCTATGATTATTCGTAACAATCTCAAAATTTAGATGTAATATGGGATTTAATAGGATCTGCTTCTCTCAACGGCATCCAATCAGGTAGCAGGGCAGTGGATACCGGTTTAGTTAGCTAAATGCCAATGATTGATGTGGAACAAAGTGAATCGACAAACCTGGGCAAACGAAGACGAAATAAGACGAACCAGTAAGGTATATACTTGCATAACTAGATTACGGGCTGTTGTGCTGGAACCACAGCTGTTTGTCAGACTTGGGAAAGTTTACACACACACACACACACACACACACACACACACCTGTATATATGGGTAGGTGTAGGTGTCTGGAAAAGATCCGATTTTTGTATTCGAATATAAACTGCTACAGTTATCCAGCTCGGTAGTTGACATCAAAGTTACCTATTCCATGGTCGAATGTTGCAGCTCAGTTTCTTGACTGATTTATTTTCATCTGTAATTAACTGTAGCCAAGTTCTAAAGTAAACAACTTCTAATATATTCAGCTTATGATCCGTCAGAATGGAGATCAGTTTACATGTTTATGGAAGTTTCCACCGAATCACTGGGCCGTACGTGTACTCGTTACAGAAGTCAATTAGTGTCACGTTTCAATCAATTTATATCACGGAATTTTAATTCCGTGTCTCGAAATTATGTTACCATATCATTGGTATAGATTAATATGTCTCTTCCTCGTAAATCCCAGACAACGAAAACTTTAGCTTTAGCAATCAACATTTGAATAAAGATTTGTACATGTAAACATTTTTTTTTTTTTTATAACGATGGCAGTAGCGGAGCGATGGTTCGAGGCACCTGGGACAATGATCTTCAGTGGCGACCCTACCGAGACACCCTCTCCTCCCCACCCGCACCCACATCCCCAGGTGTTCGAGGGAGAGGGGTCAATGGGGAAATCTCACGATGATTTAAAAAAATACATTGTGCAGTATTATCCTGGTGGTTTTAATTTTGGCTTTGCCTCCACCCCGGAAAAAAATAATACGAACGCCTTCCTAAATGTAAGTTTTATAAAGAACTGCCGCAGTTACACTAAAGTGACTTTGAAATACTATGACGATATCAGCTGCAAGAAAATGTTCTCGACTGTGCCTCTTAGCCTGGGGCACGGGGGCAATTTCCAACTCCAACCCTCTAGCGCTGCCACTGAACAATGATATGTAACATAAGTTTAAGAAATAAAGCTCTAGCTCAGTGGTATATTTATCAGCCTATTGGTGTACTAAAAATGAGGCCAATTATTACTGACAGTATTTAATACTGACATGTGGTGAAATGGGTGTTAAGCCTTACCTGTCAATCATTGCGTCGGGTAGTTGTTAGTGTCTGTTACGTGTAGGCTCGTACAAAAGTAACAAAGAAAAGAGTGAAGCTAACAAGCATTGTAAATTTAACAAAATAATTTATTTCCCTAGAAAACAAGGTAAAAATATGAAAAAGGACTTACGGTTTGTGAATCCAATCCAAAAACTAATCCTAGAATTTAAAAATTTAAGTCCTATCACTAAAAAGTTCTAAATGAATCAAAGTTCGAATCCCGATGAAGTTCCAAGATGGAATGCGATGACGTCCTCTATCATGTTTAGTGTTGATGTGTCAACAGTTTCTTGTTGAATTTTATGAATCAAGAATAATATTCCGGCTTTAGAATTCCGAATAATTTCCAATAAATGTCTTTGTCCAAGAATTTTTATGAGCACTGGTATATTCCAGGGAATATAAATTATTAAATCCAAAAAATAGAAGAATTTTGAATCAAACTGGCATCAACATTAAAAACACCTTGAGCTCTAAAGGTGTAAACTATGACTAATTCACTATCAAATATCTGTTTTAACCCTTAACTAAAACGCAGTTTAGACCCACGTGATGGGTCACGTGATCACTTAATCCGAACAACGCAGTAAAATAATATGTCAATTAGTACGTAGACTAGTATAGTCTTAGCTAAGAATCAATGATTCTTACACTGGAAATGAATTTTAAAACAGGTTGTTTACAACAGACCTGACGCAAGCCAAGAATGGCCTTGATTACGACTAATGATTTTCACTCTGTGTTTACGAATTCTGAACCAAGGCCAGGAAATAGGTCAGCTAAAATATAATTTAGCAATAGTGATTATTTACTAGAACTGAACTGAATTTTCTACAAACAAAAAGTCAAATCCAGTGAATAAAGTTATCATTACAATAACATGTAAAGAAACAAAAATAAAATAAAAAACAACTTAAAACTAGCAATCAAATTACATATACGTAACACTTTCCCCATAAAGAAAAAGAAAGATTTATATAATAAAGCTTTCTTTTTACCATATGTTTCTTATACATGTCGTGAAACAAATTACATAAGAAGAACTCTTATGAATTATACAAAGTGTATTTGAAATAATATTTCTATACTCGGGAAAGTGTATCTGCAATTAAATTGTCTTTTCTCTTGATGTGTCTGATGTCAAGATTATATTCCTGTAACAACAAACTCCACCTTAATAATCTCTGATTTTTATTTTTCATCTTGTCGATGAAAGTAAGAGGGTTGTGATCACTAAACACAACAATCGGAGAAGGAGCTGAACTAAGGTAAACGTCAAAATGTTGTAAAGCCAAAATTAAAGCCAAACATTCCTTCTCGATTGTTGAGTAATTTCTTTGGTGCTGATTTAATTTCTTAGAAAAATAGCACACTGGGTGATCAACACCATTTCTATCTTCTTGAATCAATACTGCTCCAACCCCAACATCACTTGCATCATCAGATAGTTTAAAAGATTGACTAAAATTTGGAGCTGTAAGAACCGGCGCACTTGTAAGTATGGCCTTTAACCTATCAAAAGTCTCCTGATATTTTTCAGTCCAATGAAACTTGTTTTTCTTGCTCAATAAATTTGTCAGGGGTTCAGCAATATTAGGAAAATTGGAACAAAATTTCCGATAGTATCCAGCCATACCCAAAAGTCGCATTAGTTGCTTTTTACTGACAGGCACAGGGAAATCAGAGATAGCCTTGACCTTAGCATCTATATGTTTAACTTGTCCATGTCCCACAATATGTCCTAGAAAAGTTACACGAGCACGGCAGAAGTCACCTTTAGATAAATTAATTGTCAAATTTGCATCAGTGAGTCTGTCAAAGAATTTCTGAATTGTTGCTAGATGTTCTTTCCAGGTGTCGTTGTAGGTGATGACATCATCGATGTAAGCATCACAATTATCTAGTCCAGAGGTATTCATATTCATCAAACGTTGAAAAGTACTTGGGGAAACCTTCATCCCAAACGGCATCACTTTATATTGATAAAGTCCATCTGGATTCACGAATGCCGAAATTTCCTTTGCCCTTTCCGTCAGTGGAATTTGCCAAAATCCTTTCAGAAGGTCAAATTTGGTGACATACTTGGCATTTCGAATTTTATCAATGCAGTCATCGATTCTTGGTAATGGATATTAATCTGTTTTTTGTCACACTGTTCACCTTCCTATAATCAGTGCACATACGGAAAGTTTTATCTGGTTTCGGAACAAGTATACATGGTGAAAACTCCAATCACTTTTACTGGGCTCTACGAAATCATTCTCCAGCAAATACTGAATCTCCTTTTTCAAATATTCCTGTTTGAGAGGGTTCATCCTGTATGGGCGCTGTTTCACAGGTTTTGAATCTACAATTTCAACGTCATGAAAATTTTTGTTTGTCCTCGTAGGAACAACTGGAAATAAGAGCTCATATTCAAATAATAACTGATTAAGTTCATTCCTTTCTTCTTGTTGCAAATGTGAACGTTTCTGGTCCAGAGTTTTCATAATTTCCGAATTCCGAAGATTTGTCACTCCAAAATCAGTAGAGTCCGATTGAATTCCTTCACTTAAATCCTCAGTTTGTGGGACAGGTACAACTAAATTAATTGCATGATTTATCTGGCTATCTCACTCAATATACTGGTGCTCCTTTAATTTATTTAGATCACAGTACTGTTATTATAATTTAACTCATTCATTTTCTTCTTTATGTTGTAAGGACCGTAATACCTAATTTGAAGATAATAACGAAGAATGAGCAAGAGAGAAAGAGCTCTATTACCAGACTCAAAAGTTCTCTCAATTAAAGTTCTGTGAAACCATAATTTCACTTTTGACTTGAATGCTGAATGCCAAATTCAAGTATAACTAGCTGGAAAAATCCAGACATAAAATTTGACCCTTGACCGGATTGAACAGATTTGGGAAGGCCAAATTGAGTAAAAAAACTTTATCAAAGC
>JAECUM010017328.1:0-60503 GCA_016617855.1 Megalonaias nervosa | reverse complement strand
AAAAAAAAAAAAAAACACCAACCGCAAAACGGTCAACTAAGAAAAGACAACCACAATAAAGATAACGTCGGCAAACGCAAGGTGTTCGTCGAGATCAACAGCATGAAAAATGAAACATCATTATTCCTTTCGCTCCACTTTAGCAGGGCTAACCGGCAGTCTACTGCCAAATGTGATAGGAATCGACCGAGGAGTAATGTTGCCTGGAACAAAACGCTAAAATCGCGGGGAACTTTGTTGACATTAAGCAACTTTGAAATATTAGACAAACTAAAATCTGTAATTGTGAATGTGACAAGAATCTTTGTGTCGAACAAGATAAAATTGTTACGTATTGCCAATCCTGCAATCGCCGAGAAGTAATCGGCAGCGGCATCGACATCCAAAAACTTATCGATAAATTATCGAAACCACATGGCGGCTGGACATTGCCTGGCCACAAATACATTGCGCCATAAATCTGCTAGATAAACAACTAGACGAAAACGATAATCCATTGCCAGAGCCTTATAATCAAGTTGATGCAATTGCAATGCGCCATGATATCTGTTATCGGGACAACGAACAAGATAAAGCAAGTTGTGATAAAACAATGCTAAACGAACTTCATGACATGAAGCCGAAAGGTATTAGAGAACGTATTGGCAGTAAGCTAGTGCAAGGATTAATTGGAACAAAATATAAGTTGGGTCTTGGAGCGAAAGAGCTTGCATCAAAGGCGCTAGCAGCTGAGTTACACAGACCTAAAAAAAAGTCCGCGACATAAGGTTCTCGCGAAGGCCGTTGGCGATATCTGGGAGATACATCTAGTCGATATGTCAAATCTTGCTCAGTTTAATGATAATAAGAAATACTTATTTAACGATATTGGTGTTTTTAGCAAATACGCGTTCTGTATACCTGTTGCCGAAAAACAGGAACATCAATAACTGATGCGTTAAAACAAATTATCGTTAACACGGAAAGAAAAACCAAATAAAATATGGACTGACCATGGCGCAGAGTTTTTTAATAAAAAATTTGAACATCAAAAAATATGTTACGGGAAATGATGGAAGGAACGTTATTGTTGAACGATTTAATCGTACAGTAAACGAAAGAATCCACAAACATCTGACAGCTAAAAACACAAACAGATATACTGATGATTTGCGAAAGATAGTATCTGATTACAAATGCAGTTAACACAGATCTTCAAAAATGTCACCAAATGATGCAATTAAAAATCCGATATTAGCAAACGAAAATATGTACCGGAGATATAAAATTAAGATAGATACAAGGTCGGAATTTCTCTGACAAAAAAAGTAATTGAAAAAGGATTTACTCCAAACTGGACCGAAGAAGTATTTGTCGTTGATAAAATTCTAGTGACAATTCCAGTTACGTATGCGCTAAAACATCTAGCTGGAGAACCAGTAATTGGTAGTTTTTACGAACAAGAACTACTGAAAACAGATCAAGATGCTTTCGTTATCGAACGAGTATCAAAAAACGTGGCAAGAAAAGTCTTGTCAAGTGGCGCGGTTACAGCGACAAGTTTAATAGTTGGATACCAACTATCAGTATTGCGAAATATTTTTTTTTTGCAAATTTCCTCGTATTTGAGTAAGACCGATTTATACTTTACAGGCTTGTATTACGATATCAAATACGATTTTTGATCTGGCGCTAGCGGCACCACTGCCGGCATCAAGTTGAAGATCTTGACAAACAGAAAATTAAATTTTATACTTTTTTGCCGCGGAGGCAAAGCCGCTATCGCGGTGTTCATAAACGGCTTGATCAATTGCCAGAATAATTGATTTTCAGCAACACTAAAATCGAATTTCAATATTTTTTCCAATGTGATATTTGACATCGTATCTGCCAGATGTTGATCTTCCGTATGATCTTTTATCAACTACGGTATTAAAATCTTCACCGCTATCATGAGGTGCAAAATCTTTACCGCTGTCATGCATTACAAAATCATCTTCAACAACTTGTTCACCTAGGTTGTCACCACTCTCCGGCAAAGATTTATCTCTGTTGTTGACGACTTTGTCGTTGACGTCGGCAACTTCGTTGCTGTAGATATGCGCAAGTCTTTCAAACAGATTCATATTATATTTTAACTTTTATCTAATTTTATTAAAATAAGATGAACGAGATAAGATATCATGAAAAATCAACAATAGTTAATGGCAGTGAGCTTCAAGAAGCCGTCAGACAAGTTTTCTTTGAAAAGAACTCCGATTCTGTTTCTGTTAATCTTGTTTTGACAAACAGCAGCGCTGACAATGTCCTGCTTACCGAAAGAGAAAAAAGCAACTACAAGAAGAAATAGTTATTTCTGTTGTTTATGATAAAGCCACAATAATTTTATGGTGTCATTCTTGCATTAACCGAGAAGAACTAATAAAAATCTTACAAATCGTATCGAAATGAGATTTCGGTATTATATCTCTTTGAAAATGTTGATCTTATTGTGCCATCTGCTACAAGTTTAACTGAATTTGAATTAATTTTATAATAGCTAGCAGGAGAACTTATTGAAGGAAATGTTATTTCCTCGTTTGTTTTAAGATTAAACGAACAACAGGTTTTGCTGGAAATCTAAAATTAACTCCTCCACCGTTACCTTTTTTAATGTTTTCTTATTGAGTAATCAACTCAAGACTTTGCAATCGATTTTCCGTCTTCATGCTGTTAATATGATTAGCCACAAATCCTGGTAAAATTGGTCCGTTAAAAACTTCGAAAACAAAACGATGTGACAGGAAATAAACTTGTCTAGTCTTATTACTGCTAACACAAATCCCCAAATATCCGCTGTTGGAAATTGTACCTAATGGTTTCTTTGTTCGGATATGTCTGATTATTAGTCCTTGATAATATGCTTGATACAAATCAGATACTGGATGTGGATGAAATTCATCTTGCAAACTAAGACTTCCAATGTTATCATCAGCTACCAAACCGTTAACTCTGTAAACTCGTTTTCCTTCTGGAATATCTTCGCAAAACAACGAGTAGATGAAATCTTTCCTGAACGTTTCTGTTCGCGTTGTATCTCCTTCCGATTTTACGCTGCGTTACCAAACGGTAATTTTGATTTTAAATTTATCACCGATCCTAGCATATTTTCCGAGTACATATTATATTTTGGGTGAGCGTAGTAGTATTCTTGCTTGTTTGCGATTGTCATTATACAATAAACAATCTATTTGTTCAACTGCACGTAACACAATTAGAGATTTGTAACAGTATTATAATACAATGTTAAAGTTACGTGATATCGCAAAAAAGGAGCCTTATAGAAGCTTCCCGATAAGGTCATTAGCAGACTATATTCTGCTCATTTTACCTGGACGATGGTCAACCTGGCAATTTCTCCGATATGCGACCACCAAAACTGACCATTTTTAATAAGGCACGCTGAAGCAAAATGAACTTATAAATTACAAATATAGAAACTAACAGAAAGTCTGATTTACGTTCTGTTTATATAAGTATTTTTGTAACAGTATCTTGAGATTCAATGAATTTATTTCAACTTCCAACCACCATATAAACTCAATGGCAAATCTGCCGGCATACCGCAAATATGGTTGCTGATGACATCATTCGGGAATTACCTATAGAAGAACCTACAAAAATAGCTACCGCTCTTGCCGGGTTTGGCAATAGCTATCGATTTGATAAACAAATCGTTCTGGTAAATTTTACCTCGACAAATCTGTTTCATTTGCTAGAACCACTATAACACCTGAGCTTGATTTGCACAAAGGTTTGAAGATCCTAGTGCAGTACCACGTTATATTTTCAAAATTGTACGTTTCTGGAGATGATATTGATGAGGAAATTACTGATCCTTTTATTAGCATAAAATCTAAGCGTGTTCTACCAGGAACTAATTTTGCCTTTCTAGCTGATAAAATACACCAGGAAATTGGAAGAAAATAGAAGAATTTACTGAATTAGGATCAGGTTGGCAATTTGAGATGATTACTGAAATTTTGTTTCACACAATGAAATATAGTGTACTTCAAGGTAGTTCATACATTGACCTGCCGCAGAAAATAAAAAACAAAAAGAGCTGCATCAATGTCAAAAACTTTGATAACAAATGCTTCCAGTGGGCCACTCTTTCTGCGATGTTTCCAGCAGAAAAAAAAAAAAACGCTGATTGCGTTGACAAATATTTCAGTTATGTTTCAAATTAAAATTTTTACTGGTGTTACAAGTCTAGGCTCTTAAAATAAGTAATAGAAAAGAATGAAGACAACAAGCTTTGTAAAATTTAACAAATAATTTATTTCTCTAGAATACAAAGTGAAAAATGAGAAAAGAGAACTTACAGTTTTACGAATCAAATCCAAAAATAATCCAAGAATTAAAAATAGAAGTCCTAGTAATAAAAAGTCCTGAATGAAACTGAGTTCGAATCTCGATGAAATAGAAAATGGAAGGCGATGACGTTTGTTATAACCTTCAAAGTGTAGACGTGTCAACAGTTTCTTGTTGAATCACAGAAAATATTATTCCAGTTTTGAATTCCGTATAATTTCAACGAATGTCTTTTTCCAAGAATTTTGTAGGAGCACTTATGTATTTCCAGGGATAAGAATCACTTGAAATTCAATAATTAGAATTAAATAAAAATTCAAATCAAACTGGTTACAACATAATGACAACTTCACGTGTCAATTGTTTAGAGCCCGACTGAAAAAACTTCTATCACAAGCAACAGTTGTCGCTAACTAAGACGCAAAGCAGATTCCCGGATGAGGGTCAATATTCTAGAAAAGTAGAAGTTTGTAACAATAAACACATGTTTCATATCACGTACTCCAGGTATGGCCTTGGCTTAACTTAATAATTCTTACTCTGAGAAAGAATAAAAAAATAAAAAGTTGTTTACCAAAACTGTCACTGATTCTGAATCAAGGTGAGAAACTAGATACAGTATTTCTTTAATAGGTGCTAATCAGTGAAATAAAAAAAACAGTCAGGTCAAAGAGAACTAAATTCAATTCTGGACAGTATCAATGTCAGTAAACAAACACACATTACAATAGCATGTAATGGAATTTTAAAAGAAATTAAAACTAACAAACAAATAATTAAATTAAATATACATAACACTTCTCACATAAAAGATAAAGAAAGATTTATATAATAAAGCTTTCTTTTTAACATAGGTCAATTTTACATAAGGTTTATAAAAAAATATAACATAAGAATAACTCTTATGAATGATACAAAGTATACATGAAATAGCATATTTCTATACACGGGAAAGTGCATCTGCTATAAAATTGTCTTTTCCCTTGATGTGCCTGATGTCAATATTATATTCCTGTAACAATAAACTCCACCTTAATGATCTCTGGTTTTAATTTTTCATCGTGCCGATGAAAGTAAGGGGGTTGTGATCACTAAACACAATAATCTGAGAAGGAGCTGAACTAATGTAAACTTCAAAATGTTGTAATACCAATATCAAAGCCAAAGATTCCTTCTAGATTGTTGAATAATTTCTTTGGTGTTTATTTAATTTCTTAGAAAAATAGCACACTAGATGATCAACACCTTTTATCTTCTTGAATCAATACTGCTTCAACCCCAACATCACTTGCATCAACGGACAGTTTAAATGATTGACTAAAATTTGGAGCTGTAAGAACTGGTGCACTCTTAAGTATGGCCTTTAACTTATCAAAAGCCTCCTGACATTTTTCAGTCAATGAAACTTGGTTTTCTTGCTCAATAAATTTGTCAGGGTTCAGCAATTATGGAAACATTGGAACAAAATTTCCGATAGTATCCAACCATACCTAACAATCGCATCAGTTGCTTTTAACAGGCACAAGGAAATCAGAGATAGCCTTCACCTTAGCATCTATAGGTTTCACTTGTCCATGTCCCACGATATGTCCTACAAATGTTACACCAGCACGGCAGAACTCACTTTTAGATAAATTAATTATCAAACTTGCATCAATGAGTCTGTCAAAGAATTTTCGAATTGTTGCTAGATGTTCTTTCCAGGTGTCGTTGTAGATGATGACATCATTGATGTAAGCATCACAATTATCTAGACCAGAGGTAATCATGTTCATTAAACGTTGAAAAGTACTTGTCGAACCCATCATCCCAAATGGCATCACTCTATATTGATAAAGTCCATCTGGAGTCACGAATGCCGAAATTTCCTTTGCCATTTCCGTCAGATGAATTTGCCAAAATCCTTTCAGAAGGTCAAATTTATTGACATACTTGGCATTTCCAATTTTATCAATGCAGTCATCGATTCTTGGAAATGAATCTGTTTTAGTCACACTGATCACTTTTCTATAATCCCTGCACATGCGGAAAGTTTTATCCTGTTTCTGAATAAGTATACATGGTGAACTCCAGTCACTTTTACTGGGCTCTATGAAATCATTTTCCAGCAAAAACTGAATTTCATTTTTCAAGTATTCCTGTTCGAGAGGGTTCATCCTGTATGGGTGTTTTTCACAGGTTTGGAATTTACAATTTCAACGTCATGCTAAATTTTGTTTGTTAATGTAGTAATATCTGGAAATAAGTGCTCATATTCAAATAATAACATTTTTAAGTTCACACCTTTCTTGTTGCTGCAAATGTAAAAGTTTCTGGTCCAGATTATTCATAATTTCTGAATTACGAAGATTTGTCACTCCTTAATCAACAGTGTCCGATTGCATTCCTTCACTAAATCCTCACTGAGTAGGACAGACACAACTAAATTAATTGCATGATTAACCTGGCTATCTCTCTCAACATACTGGTACTCCATTAATTTATTTACATCCCAGGAGTACAATTATTATAATTTAACTCATTCATTTTCTTCTTAACTTTGTAAGGGCCGTAATACCTAAACTGAAGAAAATTTTGAGGAATGAGCAAGAGAGGCAGAACTCTATTAACAAACTCAAATGTTTTCTCCACTGTAGTTCTGTCAAACCATAATTTAACTTTTGACTTGAATTGCTGGATGCCAAATTCAAGCATTATTAGCTGGAAAATTCCAAACCTTAAATTTGACCCTTGATCAAATTGGACAGATTTGGGAAGGCCAAATTGAGTAAAAATAAAACTTTATCAAAGCTTTTACTATTGTTTTAGTTTACTATTCCTCAAAGGATTTGCCTCTGGGAATCTTGTTGACGCACACATTATGGTCAATAAGTATTGATTACCTGACTTGATCTTAGGTAAGGGACCAACACAATCTACTATTATTCTGCTAAATGGTTCGTCAAATGCAGGAATAGTTGCAGATGAGCCTTAGGTATCTTCTGATTGGGTTTTCCTATCATTTCACAAGTATGACAAGATCTGCAGCACTTATAAACATCACTTTTAATTTTTGGCCAATAAAAGTGATTCAAGATCTTGTGATAAGTCTTATTAATCCCTAAACGACCATCCAAATGAGTTTCATGGGCCAGACTAAGAATTTCCTCTCTGTAAGATTTTGGAACTAAAATTTGATAGTTCACTGACCACTCGTCACCAGCAGGTACCTCGGGATGTCTCCATTTTCTCATAAGAATCCCATTTTCAATGAGATAACAGACAGGTACATCAGTGGCTTCAGTTTCACTAATGGCCCTTTGAAACAAACAGGAGATCTCAGGATCTTTTTCCTGTTCGACGACATGTGATTGTCGTTTGTCACCCTGATTAGAAAAAAAGAATGAATAGTTAAAAGAGGATCACTGTGATCAATACCCTTTGATTGATCCAAACAAGGAGTGAAAGTGACCTCATTAAAAACCTGACCAATACATGTGTCAGCTAAGGAATACTTTCCTGATCAACATGATTCTCAAGAGCTTTCTTTTCCATAGCTTTAGTAACTGCACAAGCTGGGAATAAATCAGGGAATTATTTTTCAATAGGATCAACTTTCTGATCCAAAGAAGGCTTGTCAGTTACAAGTGGATTAACCACAACCTTATCTCCAGCTAGGTCATTGCCTAGTAATAAATGAACGCCCTCAACGGGTAAAGAAGATACTTTTACGACTGTCACGGGTCCTGAGACTAAGTCTGATGACAAATTTACAGAATGGGGAGGAACATTAACAAAGCCGCACTCTACTCCCTGAACAAGAATACTCTAATTAGAAGAAGACTTCTCAGAAAAAGATAAAGTACCTGATAATAAAAGACTCTGAGAAGCTCCTATGTCCCTTAAAGATGTAATAGGGATGGGATTGGCTGAATCACCCAATGGTGATATGAAACCCTTCGACATGAATGGTTCATAATTCTCCATAATAAAATCAGACTGGGGTTTATGAGACCCAACAAATGTATTGCTTTCAATACATGACCGTGACCTTGACCTCTTAAAAATAAGAGCATTTGGAATTGGTCTGTCATGATTCTGATGTTTATTTTTGAATATTTAGCAATCAGAAATAACATGTCCTTTATTCTTGCAATAGGTACGCGTAGGAGGAGATAAGGATTGCTGGTCAAGCTTATCAGAAGCTTGATTTCTAAAAGTTGTGCCAGATTGAAATTTAGAAGGGCTCGTATTAGGCTGAAATACATTTTTCCAGAGGACTGTTGAGTGGAAGACTTGCCTAGAAAAGAAACTTTATGAGCTTATGTATACTCGTCAGCAGCACGAGCAACATTTTCCAAGGTTTCGACCTTATGCTCATCAAGATAAGTCTTAATGTCACTATCGAACTCTTCAAGTAATACAAGTTGTCTGAGACTTTCATAACCTTGATCAACTTTCGTGGCTGAGCACCATCTATCAAATAACTGATCTTTTTCTCTTGCAAATTCGACATGAGTTTATCCAGCTTCTTTTTCTCTAGAAGGGAGCAATAACCTAATATTCTTAGCAACATCAAAACTTGAATTTGTATGTAAAATGGGAATGTGCTTTTCACTTGCCAGCTCTAATTCTCTTAATCTAAATTGATATTCCCTTTCTTCCTTCTCTCTCTCTGCATTTGCATCTCTCTGTCTCTCTCTCCTCTTTCCCCAATTGCAACTGCATTTATTTCTCTCTCTCCTCTTTCTCCAATTGCAACTGCATTTGTTTCTCTTCTTTCTGTCTCTCTTTCCTCTTTCTCCAATTGCAACTGCATTTGTCTCTCTCTCTCTTCTCTGTCTCCAATAGCATTTGTTTCTCTTCTTTATGTAACTGCATTTGTTTATCATCTTTCTGTAACTGCATTTGTTTCTCTCTCTCCTCTTTCTCCAATTGCATTTGTTTTTCTTCTTTTTGAAACTGCATTTGCATTTGTTTTTCCTGTTTATCTTTCTGACGTTCAAGCTTTCTTAACTTTAATTCCATCTTGTATTTCGATTTTAATTCCTTTACTTTTATGTCAGAGTCTGATACAGACTTACTGATCGAAACCAAAGCACTTTTATCCAAACATTCTTTTCCACCAAATACAGGACCAATATGTTTTTTAGTTCTTGCTTCGTTAAAGAAGCTTTTGCCTCAGAAAGATCATATTTTCTGGCAAGTTGAAGCAATTCGTCTTTTTTTTTCAAAAATTCTAACTGTCCCTGGGTAGGATTTGAAAGAAAGATCTTCACTTTTGATGACATTGTAATAAAGTCTGTTGATTTCACTAAATATTTCTAAAATGTGAAATAATACTTGGGATTTAAAAAATTCTGAAACTAGGGGAATTTAAAATTCAAAAACAACGTTTTCTGAAATATAGCCAAAATTCATATATCCCAAGGACAAGCACCTAATTTTCTGTTACGAGTCTAGGCTCTTAAAATAGGTAACAGAAAAGAATGAAGACAACAAGCTTTGTAAAATTTAACAAATAATTTATTTCCCTAGAATACAAAGTGAAAAATGAGAAAAGAGAACTTACGGTTTTACGAATCAAATCCAAAAATAATCCAAGAATTAAAAATAGAAGTCCTAGTAATCAAAAGTCCTGAATGAAACTGGGTTCGAATCCAATAAAATCCAAAACGAAAGGCGATGACGTCTGTTATAACCTTCAAAGTATAGACATGTCAACAGTTTCTTGTTGAATCACAGAAAATATTCCAGTTTTGAATTCCGTATAATTTCAACGAACGTCTTTATCCAAGAATTTTGTAGAAGCACTTATGTATTTCCAGGGATAAGAATCACTTGAAATTCAATAATTTGAATTAAGTAAAAATTCAATAATGACAACTTCACGTGTCAATTGTTTAGAGCCCGACTGAAAAACCTCTGTCAATAACAACAGTTATACGCTAACTAAGACGCAAATATTATAGACAAAGTAGAAGTTTGTAACAATAAACACATGTTTCATATCACGTAATCGAGATATGACCTTGACTTAACTTAATGATTCTTACTCTGACAAAGAATAAAAAAATAAAAAAGTTGTTTACCATAACTGTCACTGATTCTGAATCAAGGTCAGAAACTAGATAAAGTGTTTCTATTCTCAGGTGTTTATCAGTGAAATAAAAAAAAGTCAGGTCAAAAAGAACTAAACTCAGTTCTGGACAGTATCAAATCCAGTAAACAAAGATACATTACAATAGCATGTAATGGAATTTTTTTTAAAAAAATTTAAAAGTAACAAACAAATAATTACATTAAATATACATAACTATGGTATTGACTTTCCCGTTGCAGAAAATCAAATACCAAAGTCTGAGAAGCAAAATAATATTTCTGTCAACATATTTGGCCTTGACGAGCGTGAAAACGTGTATCCGAGATGCATTTCTGAAACAGCCTCACAATCAACAATAAACCTGCTGTTTTACACGGTTGCTCTGACGATGAAAAACTACAAAAGCATCTACAATATTGTTCGGAAGTACAACGAATAACAATGTCAGGCGACAAAGAAAAAATTATGCGGTTTGTCAACCACAAAATTAAAAGTTTCTTTCGTTATCTACGTTGATTTCGAGTGTTTACTTCATTTTGTACTTGGTGCAGAAAATAATCCTAATAAATCAAGTACAAGACAAACTCAAAACCATGTTTCATGCTGAGTCGCGTACAAGATAGTTTGTTAAGTTGATAAGAGTTTATCCAACCCGATTAAAATATATCGTGGTCCTAATCCAACTGTTTGGTTTCTCAAGCAGTTGATTAGCGAAGTTTATGCTATTTTTAATCTCTTAAGAAAGACCACTCCAATGGTAAAATTAACGGTTCAGCAGGAAACTAATTACGAGCAAGCAGAATTATGTCATATTTGTGAATGTA
The DNA here is from genome assembly GCA_016617855.1 of Megalonaias nervosa. Taxonomy (NCBI): domain Eukaryota; kingdom Metazoa; phylum Mollusca; class Bivalvia; order Unionida; family Unionidae; genus Megalonaias; species Megalonaias nervosa. The sequence continues at coordinate 49,265 of JAECUM010017328.1, read as the reverse complement.
AATTTTATACACATGCAGATCCCGCGCCTGGTAATAGAAAAAGTGCCTGATCATAGTCATTTGACCGGACAATATCGTGGAGTGGCTCACCACAAGTGTAATCTAAGGTTTCACGCTCCAGATTTTATTCCAGTTATTCTTCACAATTTCCGAGGATGTGATAGTTATATTGTCGTAGAAGCTTTTGGTGATCCTGAAATAAAGTCACGCTTAAAACTTGATAACGTGATCAAGTGTATTCCAAATAATTTTGAGAAGTGTATGTCGGTTACTTTAGGTAAGTCGCGTTTTTTCTAAAGCCTGCAGTTTATGCCAGTATCGTTAGATGAGCTGGTAAAATTCTGTAGCGAGTTTTATAACCTCCAAGATTGTTTTGGTGATATAGCAAGCTTACTAACAAAACAAGCAGTATTTCCATACGAATATCTCGACGATTGGAGTAAATCTGATGAAACTTCTTTACCCGACAAAGATAAATTTTATTCACAGCTAAAAAACGAAAATATAACAGATGACCAGTACAAACATGCGCAAGATATTTGGAAAGAATTTGATTGCAAGACATTTGGCAATTCTCATGATCTGTATTTGAAAACGGATGTATTATTGCTAGCTGATGTATTTGAAAGCTTTAGAAAAGTGAGCTATAACAATTACGGACTTGATCTTTGTTGGTATTATTCTGCTTCTGCGTTATCGTTGGATGCTCTGTTAATGTTCAGCAAGGTAAAGTTAGAATTACTAACAGACTTTGATATATTCAGCTTTATTGAAAAAGGTATCAGAGGCGGCATTAGCGTTATAACAAAGAAATATTTGGAAGCAAACAACAAATTCATGAAAAACTATAATCCTAAGCTTCCATCGAAGTACATTATTTATCTTGACGCCAATAACCTTTACGACTTTGCAATGTCGGAACCAGTGCCTTATGGTGGATTTCGTTGATTACGCCTGACCACTTTTTAAAAGAACAGAATAAAGATACCTGATGATATTTTGTTGAAGTAAATCTTGATTATCGTACTTCGTTGCACGGTTTACACAACGATTATCCGTTCTGTGCTTAATCGATGATAATCGACTATCGTTTGTTATCTTAGGAACAACAAGCAATGGCATCACCGAAACAAATTCTATGGTAAGTAAGCTCGTTCCAAATTTACCTGACAAGCAAACTTATGTTTTGCATTACAAAAACTTAAAAACAAGCAGTAGATGCGGGTCTTGTGTTGAGGAAAGTTCATCGTGTGTTAAAATTCAATCAGTCACCGTGGATGAGAGGTTATATTAGCGCAAACACTTCAAGGAGAGCTGTAGCGAAAACTGATTTCGAGAAGAACTTCTTTAAGCTTATAAACAATTCTGTCTTAAGTAAGACAGTGGAAAATATTAGAAAGCCAGTAAACATCGAGCTTGTTAATGATATAACCGCAGAAACAAAATTGTGTCAGACGATGATTTTGTCAGCATGAAAATATTTAATGAAAACTTTGTCGCGATACAAAGAAGATAAACAAATCTGAAACTTAATAAGCCGATTTACGTTAGAACTTCTGTTATTGATTTGTCGAAGTGGCTCATGTACGATTTTCATTACAACTTTGTGAAGAAGCAGTGGCCATCAAGTAAATTATTGTTTACAGATACTGACTCGCTTGTTTATGAGATAGATGGCGTCGGCGACGTCTATCAGGATATATTTGATAACAAGCATCTGTTTGATCTTTCCGATTATCCTCGCGATAGTAAATTTCATGATAATTCAAATAAATAAGTTATTGATAAGTTTAAGGATGAAATGATTTCGCTCATTATCAAATATTTTATTGGATTGCATAGTAAAATGTATGCTGTATTGTTGGATAACAATAAAGTAACAAAAAAGCAAAATGAATACCGCATGGGTGCGTTAAAAATATATTGGGTTTGACGATTTTAAGTATGCACTTGATGGAGGTGTTAGTTTTATAAGAGCAATGGATATTCGAACAAATCATCACAAACATGAAGCAGACGTTATTATCAAACGTGGATTAAGTAATTTTGATGATAAACGTTATTGTGAAAATGGAATAGATACGTTTGCACCTGCGATAAATCTATACTTGACATTATCTTTTCATCTGACGATAAATCTAACGACAAATCTATACTTGACATTATCTTTTCCGACTCGGGTATGAAATTTTATCTAAAATATCAAAATAATGTTCGAAAAAATAACAATGACGAATAGCAGCAACAGTAAAATTAAAATTCTTATGATCGACGGTAAACAGTTGACACTTGAAATTAACAATGAAACATCAGGAATATGTTTCAGCGGAAGTAAAGTTTCTCGTGACAAGCTAAAACTTTCACTTGTTATATGTGGCAACAGCGAGTATTTCAATTATCTTGAGAAATTAAGCCAGGAATTGTCAGCAAGATTTAATAACTTCTATGATCCGATTAGTCAACAAAAATACACTAAACTTACCATTTAAAATATTTTCTGTTGACAAAAAATATTCACTTAATACAATAGCAATGAAAGATTTGTTTGAATGTCGTCGTTGGGTAAGCTGCAAAATAAAGTTCTGTCTTTACCATCATGAAGATGAAATATTTATGATATCCACAGTTGAAACGCTAACAGTAGGTGATGAAGTTGTGTAAAATATTATCTAACAATAAAATATAATACCAGTTGTTTTTACCTTGGATGATCAGAAAAAAATATAATCTTTTGTTTCAATCTATTAAAAAAACAACACAAAATAAGGTAATATACGTTAAAAAAATAGACGATAAAATTCTAAAAAAATTTGATAAAGTAGATGCAATACCTGAAATCGGTGAATTAAATTTAAAAAATGATACTGTTAATGCGTTTCTTACAATGTGCTTTACAAATTGTGTTCCAGAAGAAATTATTAAAGGAATTTTAAGTACAGCTAAAAATATTGCTTTTGAGGGAAATATATTATCCGTAAAAATTTATATCCCAGTATTAGGTGATTACTGGATTACATATAATATTAAAGGTAGTGAGTTCGAAAAACAGAAACAGTAGGCCTTTGGGGGTTATAGCTAGAAACCTCCGAAACCACAAATCTTACTGGTATGAGGTCTTTTAGGTCATGGACATAAAAATTGGATAGAGCGGTCAAAAAGTCGAAATCGTACTTGTATGAAGTTTTTTTTATGTCTCTGAGCCAGAAACCTGGTTTTCGTCTACTACTATTGTGATATTTCTGTAAATCTGAGATAATTGCCTCTCCTGACGTACACCCATGCACCGTGAAATAATAATAGTTAACGCGATGTGTATTGCATCCTGTCTATTAATATCACTGAGGAATCAAATTTGTTCTGTAATTCTGAGCATAAACTGACAAACATTTGCAACATAAATGTAGATGTATCACAGAGAGCAGCAGCTGTTTGAAAATTAGACAAAATTAGAAGAATTACATCTTGTTACAATGCTATTGTGGAGACTTTTTCAATACTGGGCACGTGCTGGTATTTGTATTTATGTTTACAGTTTACATTCTTGTTACTATTTAAGTAGAAAATAAGAAGAAGAGAACATAACAATATTGTTAGGAATTTTCTTATCTAAATATATCCAAATGATTCTTAAAAATCCTATTCGCGATTTAGAAAGAGACTGAATTTTCGTTTTGTGCAGAATTTATGCTTAAATTATCACCTTTAAGTTCAATGCATCAATAGTTTTATGCAGTGAAGACATAACAATGGATACTTACTGTGAGCTTTCTGTGTAAAATTGAATGTATTTAATTACTGCAGTACTGTGAAATCTATATTTGACTTACAAGTATGGTGTATGGAAGAAGGGTCACTTACTGGTCTAAAACAATGTTCCTTTGGAGAAGCAAGGAAAAATCCACTTACCTATGACCGCAGGTTAAATCCCTTCATATATATGTTCTATACAACATTTTTTTAAAAAAATTCAAAACTAACGAGTAAATCACCATCTAAGCAATGCAGACAGTCTGATGTCACAACTGCACAGTGTATATTGCGGCTTAGCCCTGGTCACGTTCATGAAGATTTTTCAGAGGATTGTACAATATCTTTCTTAAAACACCAAGTGCATAATTCATATTTGTAAAAGTTTCATTTAAAAAAAAATTGAAATGAAATGGGGATGTGCATTAAATACAAAACTACATACGTGCTTTGCTCCAAGTCTGGCTATAAAACTCTTTTGATACTAACTCGATATATTCCTATTCTGCTTCATACTCGTTCAAACATGATGTTATGTGTTATTGAACAAATGCTTAAGACGTTTGTAAAATAATGGTTAGTGGGCAATACTAAAACACAGAGGGAACAAATTGACAATAAATTGACAGCTATTACACAGAGGGGACATGAAAGAGATAACAAAATTTCTAAATCACAAATACTGGTGGACGAGAACAGACAAGATATCTTACTATCTGCATGATTTGTTTCAGATAGATACAGGGCCATTGTGATGTTGCTGTTGTCAGTGATGAAGCAGTTACATAAAAAAGGAACAGATGATCAACCCCGTCGCCGATTGCTAGATGTCCCGACTGAACAACACCGATGGAGGACAAGGATTTCTACCTAATATTCAATAATATTTACTGCTAATCGAGCACATGCTAAACAGAAAATTGATGTTTTATAGAGAACAACGGAGAAAACATTTATAAAACAAAACGTCTTTAATAGATGCTAAACAGACAATTGATGTTTTATAGAGAACAACAGAGAAAACATTTATAAAACAAAACGTCTTTAATAGATGCTAAACAGAAAATTGATGTTTTATAGAGAACAACAGAGAAAACATTTATAAAACAAATCGTCTTTAATAGATGCTAGACAGAAAAATTGATATTTTATAGAGAACAACAGAGAAAACATTTATAAAACAAATCGTCTTTAATAGATGCTAGACAGAAAAATTGATATTTTATAGAGAACAACAGAGAAAACATTTATAAAACAAATCGTCTTTAATAGATGCTAGACAGAAAAATTGATATTTTATAGAGAACAACAGAGAAAACATTTATAAAACAAATCGTCTTTAATAGATGCTAGACAGAAAAATTGATATTTTATAGAGAACAACAGAGAAAACATTTATAAAACAAATCGTCTTTAATAGATGCTAGACAGAAAAATTGATATTTTATAGAGAACAACAGAGAAAACATTTATAAAACAAATCGTCTTTAATAGATGCTAAACAGAAAAATTGATATTTTATAGAGAACAACAGAGAAAACATTTATAAAACAAAACGTCTTTAATAGATGCTAAACAGAAAAATTTATATTTTATAGAGAACAACAGAGAAAACATTTATAAAACAAAACGTCTTTAATAGATGCTAAACAGAAAAATTCATATTTTATAGAGAACAACGGAGAAAACAATTATAAAACAAAACGTCTTTAATAGATGCTAAACAGAAAAATTTATATTTTATAGAGAACAACAGAGAAAACATTTATAAAACAAAACGTCTTTAATATTATTTAATAGATTTTCGCATTAGTTGGTAAAACTGAAGGAAAAGACGAAAACAAATGAAGACATAATAACCTTCAAAACTGAACTGAATATGGAAATGTGCATAAATTGTTTTGCTTTAGGCGTTGAAATGGATGAATTAAAAAAGAAATCAAGATAATTGTAAACTTATTTGTGACTGTTTTAATTGTGCCTTGAGATCATTTAAAAGTTCATACAAAGATTGATTATGATATAAAATCTATAGTCATTGATATTTCACTTAAATGCATGTACGTACTGTCGTTATGAATATATGTACATTCTGTTGCATATTAGATTCTTTGCCAGCTTGTGCACTGATAAGCAAGGTTGTATTTTCTCACTCGCTGTGGTATTGGTGCATCAAGTATCGATGTCTATTTCGTAAAATAATACTTGATTTATTAAACTACAATATTTTAATATGTATATATTATATTTTATGGAATAAAACGACATTTAATTTATAATAAACAAGTATTTGGCTTTCGTTTTACGTCACAATTTTATGTGTATAATTACGTCACCTTTTGTTGTGCAGCTACGTCATTATCTTAACTTGTGTTTCACTGTTTATGTGTGATGCAACGTAAAAAAAATGCGTGTAAAAATAAATAATGTTTTAATTCTGAACTCGCGCAGTTCATCAGTTTTGCTATGTACTGGTATGCAGTGCACAATTCGAAAACATATGCATAACATATCCAATACCAGAGGCCTAACTGTAGTTAATTACACGCGTTTTAACTATGATGCTGCTAATACATACGGTTTATTTGTGGTCCTCAAAACATTACTGATAGATGAAACTATAATACCTAGTTTGTGTCTGTTATTGTAAATCTTTTAGGCGTGCCACAAAACCTAGAATAATGCTAGGTACTTTCAGTTTGTTTTATGGCCTGCCAGATTTTTACGATATTTTATTGTCGCACTAGCACCTGACATACCATAAAATTTACTGATGCAGATTTTATTCAAAACGAAGTTTGAGGAGGTATGTTTAGCGCCATGATTTTTTGGATATTCGACGGTTAACCATTTCATAGGGCTATAACTTCATTTAAGCACTGTTCACAACCTTATAATCGTTTATGTTTGTTATTTAAGATTCTAGAAAAATCTGCAAACCAGTTTACAGAAATATATTTTTAGTTTTTATCTACTTCCTTTTATAAATAACGTTCACGACGACATATATTAAATTCAGATATTTGTGTGAGTAGTGTAGTGGGGTAGTATAGCCCTAATCATGCCAAAGAAGGAAAATCAGCCTGGGCCCCTATGGCCCGCCGATTTATAGACCCAAAAAATCAGCCTGAGCCACTATGGCCCTCAATGGGAATTTTGTATTAGCAAACGCTGGGCCTGTATAGCGCCAGAGGAATGGAACAGGTAGGGTGACGTCACGGTACTGGTCATTGGCAACAATTTAGCAAGGTAGTACTGTGACGTCATGCCACCTGTGTCATTGCTATAGACAACATGAATCATTCTCTCTTGTTTTTTAGTAGAGTAGGGTTTTAATTTTTTTTTAGGCAAGAAAGAATTAATATCTTTTCGAGGCATATCAAGTGGCCCTGAAAAGGGCCTTTGTCTTCTTCTATTGTCTCCACTTCTTCCACCACGTTCTCACTTTTTCAATAATTCCTTTCTTCTTCTTCTTTTCTTTGTCTGGAATCCAGTCAGGATGTCCCAGAGCTCTAAACGTTTTCTGTACCTTCATCCAGTTCCTGTTTAGTCTCTCAAACTCTTCTTTTCTCTTGATGTTTTCTTTGTCCTTTCTTTCTTTTGTCCAGGTCTCTTTTATTTTCCTCACTTCTTCTTTCATTACCTTTACCTTCTTCGCCTTTCTTTAAATTGTCTAAGCCTTTTTTGACAAAAGGCCACTCAGTTAAATGGAATATGTCTTCCAAAAAAATCTCACATTGATAACAATATCAAGAACCTGCTTTAAGGTTCCCACTCTTACATATTTAGGATGGATGAAGCCTCTCAACTTCTCTACTTCCTCTTCTATCATCCATTGTAATTCATAATTAGCTGCTTTCAGACTGTTCACCAAGTCTAGGCTACCTGGGAACTTCCATTCCTTTTCAAGCCTTTCCAGCACGTAGGCTCCATCCATCATCCAGTACCAACTGTCTTTCAGTTTGTTGAACAAGTCCATGTTGCCAGTCATTTTTACGTTCTGTGTAGAATGGTGTAAATGACGAGCGCTCTGCTTTATATCCGTGGAGCATGGACGTGAACGAAAACATCCCTTACACTCACTTCACATACGATATACTATCCTCACTAACGAACGAGAAAGCATAAAACACACACCTATATACTATCCACACCAACGAACGAGAAAGTATAAAACACACAAATATACTATCCTCACCAACGAACGAGCAAGCATAAAACACACACCTATATACTATCCTCACCAACGAACGAGAAAGCATAAAACACACAAATATACTATCCACACAATCGGGATGAGAAGAAAAACACACACCTATATACTATCCTCACAATCGGGATGAGAAGAAAAACACACATCCATACACTATCCTCACCAACGAAGGAGAACGCATAAAACACACCTATATACTATCCTCACCAACGAACGAGAAAGCAAAAAACATACACAGATATCTACTCTCCTCACCAACGAATGCGCATGCAAACACACACACACACACACACACACACACACACACACACACACACACACACACACACACACACAACAGTAAAGGAGTGAGTGTTTATAGTCACACTACTCTACATTCACACCAATTGGCAAATTGAATAGTCTCTCTTTTCTAGAGATATAGTTAGTCCTGAGAAGGGCTGTTTTTTTCTTGAACTCCAATTGCACCTGGTTAATGCTGGCACCTCCCAGGGCGGGCACCACACACACAACGACGACTCCAATCTTGCTCCCAATTGACACGTGTGGTTGGGAGTGCAGAGGGAGCTTGAGTGGCCTCATCATTCCAGTTTTCAGTCTCTGGGATAGTGAAGACTTGTTCTTTCTGTCTTCTCCTATGCCAGACCCGGGGATGGTGAGGTCTCTGCGGCTCCCACTCTTGCCGCTGTCTCTCCAACTCCTGCTCCCAATTTTCAATTTGAGGAACAGCGTCTCTCGGTCGTTGTAGTGCTGGTAGTAGTTGTGGCTGCGGCTGTGGTTGTGGCTGTGGTTGAGGTGGTCGTACTGGTTGTGGAGGTGTCCTCACCTCAGGTTTCACCTCACACTGAGGTCTCATGAAAAGGTGAGGCAGGATCCTTTCCTCCTTTTCTTTCTTTTTCTTCTCCTCCTCTTCTATCCTATCTTTCTCCTCTGTGGCCTCCCTAGTCAGTTCGTCTAAAAGACGCCTGGCATACTCCAGGTGCATTTGGAGCTCCAACAATTTTGCTAATCTGCTGCTCATTTTTAATTTTGACTAGTCAACAACGGTAGCCAGATTGACAATTGTGCCGCTTTATATTCCTGGAGCACGGACGTGAAGGTAAACATCCCTTGACACCCAAATTTACCATCACATCAAACGCGCGGACTTAAAAGAAGCACTCACGTTGACTTTTTTACTTTTTTACTTACAAACACAGACATGCACGATTGGACAAGACAGAGAAAACAAAGGGTGGATTTTTTACTGACAAAAGAAACGAAGTACTTATAGACACACTTCTATTTATTTTTAAAAATTTTAAAAGTTTTAGCAAAATGAATTAGTATGTCTTTTCGAGAGTATTGGGTAGCCCTGAAAAGGGCTGGGTTTTTTTTGTTAACGGGAGTGATGGCAATCTTTTTTTACTGTCTAGGATTGCGTCCCCGTCTGGCGGCAGGCTTTCCTATACGATACGGTCTGCTTCTGCGGAAAGAGAAAGAGAATTCTTTGGTGTCCACACGGCAGTCCACAAAACTTCTGTCTGGTTCTTGCTGCTGCTGCTGCTGTTGTTGCTGCTGTTCTTCTTCTCTCTGCTTCTTCTGAAGTCTGTACTTCTCAGTCCATTCTTTTTGTTCTTTCTTAATTTCCTCTCTGAAGACCTCTTCTATTAGGTCTTGGACTTTGGATAACATCCTGACATTCTCTATCTCTTCAGGCTTCGGTATCAGGTTTAGCCTGACACGATGTAAACTGACGTAAGCTTCGTTCAGCTGGGCTAGTCTGGAAGGCATGTTCATAGGTTGACGAGTCAACAGTGGATGGTCAGACTGGAGAACAACCCGCTTTATATGGTTCAAACGCGGACGCGATAGAAAACATCCCTACTCAGTTTTAGTGTCGGAACACTATGATAGCGAATGTCATGGTGAGGGATAGAGAGAAGTCAAAGAGCATATATTCACAGTGTTTTTTTGAAAACAAACGACAGACACATTTTTGTCAAAACACAACATTTTTTATTCAACTAACAAGTAACAAGTCACAAGTCACAAGTAACATCAAACAAATTATTTTTGACAAGGTTGACAACGTTGTGAAATCATGTGAGATTTCCATTGATGGAAGTCATGAGGCCATTGATGTACACTACGTTTCCTAGCTAAAGACAAAAGATAACTATAATGGCCACAAAACCATCGATCTACTTTCTCATCAGTTCTAGAAGAGTGACGATCAAAATAAGTCACTAAATGTTCTAAAGGATATCCAAGACTGCGTTGATGAAGAAAATATACACAATATTGTCCACACACCATGGAATCTGTGCCTTGTAATTTCACATTATTGTATCGTGTCGTCTGGGCATTTATTCTCATAAAGTCAATGATATCGTCTTCCAAAGGGGGTAATCCATACGAATCAAAATATTCCACCAATTCTCTTGAGGGAAGTAGACGGCAACCCAGTGAGTTCCTGGAAGATGACTTTCGTCCGTGTTGATGACATAAGCTTGATGGTCTTGAGGTTTGCGATGAGGTAGTTCATCTTTAGCGCACACAACAGGATTCCAAGAAGCAGTATACGAACTATTGTTCAAAAGGTAATAAAGTTCCCAGGTATCCATTTTTTGTTGTGTTGTTTTTTTTTCACAGGTAATGATAAGTCATCAATTCAATTCTGACATTTTGTTTGAAACGATCTGTCAAGTAGCCGTTTCTTCGTCTTGTCTCCGCACTCTGGGCTAAGAGAGCTTCGATGCGATAGATCTCTAGAGTAGTCAATGGAGGGCAGGAAAGATCACGCAAGCCTTTATACCACTCATGCAACATTGCTTCTTCTGAGATGAGACTCCAAGCTTCGTCCAGATACTCGTCCAATTTTTCTTCTTGACTCATTCCCAGTCATTTATCGTGTTGAATTTGACTGGGATGATCGCTTTGACATCCATAACAATCTCTCTTACTCAATTCCATAATTGTATCCGCTAGGTGTTTAGCAAAACAGGACACTAAATGTTGTTCTTGTTCTGGCCATCTGGACTTTACTACTTCATCCTCTTTGTCTTGGTCTTGGGGTTCTGCTTTCACGCTATCCTCCCATTCCATGTCCAAAGATTCTCCACTGTTTAAAAGTCTTCCATTGTGTCTAATAGTCTAGAATGACTTCTCTCAAACTGTTGATTTCTATGGTATTATCGTATTCAGCATACAGGATGACGTTAACCGTCTCAGTGAGATCTTCTGCAAACTGAAGTTCCACACGCAGTTGACCGGATTTTATAGGGTGGAAATGTCCCTCGTCGCTGCCTTGGTCTGGAGTGAAATCAAAGGCCCACAAAGTGTAACCTCCTACATAATCTTCGTACGAAATACCGTGACTGGTGTTGGTTCCTAGTTGCCCTGTAGCTTCGTACAGGGACGAGTACGATCTCAAGTAATTCTTCTGGGCAAAGTTAGGTTCGAAGGGTCTGGTGCACAAAGTCTTGCCATTGCGACTGACTTCGATCTTGGACACCCTGTAGTGCTTAAACTGGAAAGGATTTGGATCGTGGGTTCCGTTGAGGGCTGCATTACTGACGATGCCAACGATTAAACGTTTGGGTAACTGTCCTTGGAACAGATGATCTTCGATCTTGGATCGGAGTCCAGCAGCAATGGTGAATGTTTTCACTTCTACACGTCGTATCGGCTACTTGGCGGTCGATCTGCTCAATGTTTGACTGATGTCGTTTCCCGCTTTAGGTAACACTTCTACACGTCGCACGTAAAGTCTGGCTTCTTGGATGATGGTTTTGTACTCGTTGGCGTGAGACATCAAATGGAAAGCGACACTGCTGCAATTGAATCTCAGGCGAATATCCACTCCGTTCAGCAAATACTTGTCTTGGAACCACATATCCAAATGCAAACGATCCATCAGTTCTAAACTACGACCTTGCAGGATTTTCCTTCGACGGTTGTTAAAACCCACATTGTGAGGATTGTCATCGGCTGTCAGGGCTGCGGTGTCAGGTTTCCATACCACGCAAGCATCTAGGTGAGTGTTCTTGGCCTATTTTCCGTACGTCAAGAGATTTTCTAGGTACGCTCGGTAAGGGTAAGTATCCATACTGCTGCTGACCAGTTTGTTATTCAAGTACAAATCCACTTCGCTGAACAAACAATGCATGAAATTGTTGACGGGAGATACTCTGGCATCGGCTCCCGGATTGGTGTTGTCGGTTTTGATCACTTTCAGTTTTAGGTACAAGTAACTGCTATTCAGATCGAGATAATCTTCCGGCTGTCCTTTGATTTCAAACTCGATGGGAGCTGAATCCGTCAAAGAGGAGACGGAATGAAATTCTACCCATTGAGATTCTTGCATCGTCATCATGGTGGGTGGCATGGCAAATAGATCCAGTTCCGACTTGGAACAAGCACAAGACTCTCGGTGCATCATTTTGGTTTTTTTAATAATCAAAAACGTCTAACTCTCGGACAGTTTTTCTTTTCTTAGACTTTCTAGCTCTAGGGGTGTGAAGTCCTCTGAAGGGGTGTTTTCGTCGTCTTTTTCTGCCTTGTCTTTGCTGTGGCGTCAGGGAAGCAGGAATGCCTGACTCGGCATTGCCCAGGGCAAGACATTTTGCCTGCTCTCAAGAAAGCTTCTTTGGGGTTTTGTTTGTCAATGATGACATTTTGGAGAAATTCTTTACCTTGCGTCAACGCGGCATCTTTTAAGGCCTGCAATCCCCGTGTCACCATCGGTTTCAAAATGGGAACCACTATACGAAAGGCTGATTTGAGCATATCACCTAAACCATGTCCTCGCTGTCGAGCGACTCCTTGGTACACAGGATACATGGCTGACAAAAAGTTAGAGTAATCGTTTTCGAAAATGGAGTTTCACTGTGACTTTCCCTTTGGTGAATGAAATATTTTGTCCCAGATCTCCTTTTATAGTAATGTTGACAGTGTCGAAATAAGACTTACTTATAGTGAGGATTTACAAATTCGTGGTGAGCGTGATAGGTGTTTCCACCTTCCTCGTCAGCAGCCGTGGCAGAATCCACTTTGAAAGGAATGACACGCAGTAACGGTACGGAGGTGTGACCCACTATGTTGTACTCCACCACATCGGAGTATACAAATATCAAATTCAGTCCTTGGTTCATTTCTACAGGGAATCGAAAATGTTTCGCAAAATCCAAGTTACCGGTCATGGCTGGTATTTCGTTTCTCATCTTTATCAACTTGGGGTCTCCACCCAAAATGTCATACAATTCAGGACAAAATGTAATGGCCAATACTTTGTCCTCTGAAAATTTCATCATTAGGCGACGAGTTTTTTTGTGGTACTGGATCGTGACACTTCTTCAGGCTTTCTCCAAAATAAAATAATAGCCCGCAGGAATTTTCAAAAAATAAGTGGTTCGTTTAGTTTTGGGGTCTTGTGATTTCATAAAGTCAGCTACACTAGCGCGTTCATCCATGGCTTGTTGCACTTGTTCGTCATAAACTTCTACCTTAAAAGTGTTTTCATTTTCGACGATGTTTTTGATTTGTGTAGGGTGAATCATTTCCACTAAAGCCACTTCCCAATGGGCTTCGTGATCCAATTGGATGGCTTGAGGTAATCTGACCGAGAAACAGCACAAAGTGTTATTGGGAAACACCTCCATGGAACTGTCACTGGGTAACGTTAAGTAAAATTGGTTGTTCATAATTCCATAGTTCTAGTGTCCGAGGAGTCACTGGAAGTCAGAGGAGTGTCTAAAAGAGGATTGTTGTGATTGGATTGGTGACTAACGTTGGACGCAAGACTCCCGTTGTTGTTGTTGTTTCCGTTTGAGGAATATTTCAGAGACGGATTGGGAAGAAGGTAACCAATGCAACTGCTAAGTAAAATAGTCCACAATTGTTTGTCTCCTTGTTGCAAACTCAAATTGGCAATGGCAGCACCGATGACACAATACACCACAAAGATTTGGCAGAAAAAGACGATTTGCATTTTAGGCACACGTTCTCCACACCACACCCACAAGGGTTACTTTTGTAGATCTTGCAGAGAAGAACTGGGCGACGGAGTCGTCACTGCAGTAGCTGAGGTTGTGTTCAAGGGCATGATGGTCACTTCTTTTTATAGTCAATGAGTTGCGAGGCGTCGATCCAAGAGTCAAAACTGGGAGGATATCCTTTCCAACGTACTTTGACTTCTTTGACATGTTTCGTTCCTACTTTTCGGGTTCTTCGATCGAGAATGCTTTCGATCTCGTACACGTCGTCTTCTTTTTTGGCCACACGTTGTAACTCGGGCAAGTAAAACGTTCCTTTTAACACTTCTCCATTCATGTCTTCTAATTTATAGACGAGAGGATGACGGCCACGCACACGTTCGGTGACACGAAACAATTCGGTGGTCCAATTGGTTAAGTGACCTTTGTCGAAAGTGCGTTTGGTTTTGCCAATGAGTACCCAATCTCCTGATGCCAACACTTCACCATTCTTGGGGACAGGCACTGTCGGGGACGGACCAAACAGGCGCTCGAAGATGGTCACTTCGTTGTCAGGAGTCACTTCTTGGGCGGCACACCCTATGCTCCGATGGTAAGATTGATTGTAAGATTGGACGAGGTGTGGCAAGACGTCGATGTTCTTGAGAGTGTGTTGATGCGTAAAATATTTTCACATGCGTTCTTTCAAGGTACGTTGAAAACGTTCCACGATGCTGGCTTTGGTTTCGGGATTCTCCGTGGTGAAAAAATGAATGTCACGTTTCTTCAATTCTTTTTGGAAAGCTTGGTTTAGAAATTCGGTGCCTTTGTCAGTTTGCCATCGAAGAGGGTGACGCCTGCTTTGTTTCAACACCAGTTGGAGGGCTCGCACTAACTCACTGCTCGATTTAGAAGTCAATGGTACGATCCAAGCAAATTTGGAAAAGACGTCGATGACACAAAGCGAATATTTGTTACCACGATTGTAGGTGGCTAAATGAGAGACATCGGCTAAATCGGCTTGCCATTGGTGATCAATACCCTCTACTTGGGTGCGACTTCTGGAAAATTTTCTTCGAATGGGTTTGTGTAAGATGTACGTGACTTGTTCTTGTAACCAGCGTTGCACATGAAGTAAACGGATACTTTTCAGTCGAGTTTGCCAGCCCGATCCAATTTCTGAACTCCTCCGTAACCTG
This sequence comes from Megalonaias nervosa, assembly GCA_016617855.1. Classification (NCBI taxonomy): domain Eukaryota; kingdom Metazoa; phylum Mollusca; class Bivalvia; order Unionida; family Unionidae; genus Megalonaias; species Megalonaias nervosa. Next base: position 34,152 of record JAECUM010017328.1, on the reverse strand, counting down.
CAGGATGGGATGGATCGTAGTAAATGCTGGCTAACACCTTCTCCATGTTTTAATAAGTGATCCAATCTTCACTGATGCTACTCTGAATGGGAGGAGGGGGTGGTTTAGAAACGGTTTTACGTGTCCGATGTGCCACGGGTGTAGAAGTGGAAGGTAGTGGTGGTGGTGGTGGTGGTAATGGAATGGTTTTGGTCTTCTTTTCTTTTTTCACTTCTGCTTTCCCTTCTTTCTTTTTCACTTCTGTCGAAGGTGGAGTGGACATCATCTTTTTAACCCAAGCTTTAAGTTCTTCTCGTTGCGGTGTAGGGGAAGGGGTCAACAAGGACGCTGCAATCTTACTAGGGATGGGAGCTGCTGACGGTGTTTGAAAGACTTCTCTTGCCTCTTCTTCATCAGGCAACCGTGGGGCTGCATCTGTCTTGACCACTGGGAGTGGTAGTGGTGGTGGTAGTTGTGGTGAACTTTTCATCAAGGCCTTAAAATCTTTCAGAGTGGGTTGAGCTGTTTCGTCTAAAGCTTTTTGGTGAAAGTGTTTCAGTCGTTGCAACAACTGACCGTACCGTTGCGATTTTTCCGTTTCTGACAAATCGCTGCGATTCATCAACGATTGCAATTCGTGTTGTAGCTGGGACATCTCGGTCAAATGAGGATTGGGAGGTAAATGTGGGGTTCGTTGTTCTTGCCAACCATGGTATTCCATCCATCGTTTGTAAGGGACTAAAGCTAGTTTTCGTCCTTCCATCAGATTTCAAGGATCACATCTAAGATCTTTTGACTCCAGTGTCCTCCTTTTATCTTCTTGGTCTTTTATCTTGGAATTAGGGCTGGTATAATATGTCCCATGGCACTCAGTATAGGTTTCGCTACATTGGTAATAAGTCCTAACAGGGGTAAAAATCCACGTTGCACCAACATGTTTTTCTTTTGACGAATGGGTATTTTCTTTTGGACCATTTGGCGAAGAACGTGTCGATGTTTTGCTAAGCAATTTTTCTGATGTTTAGTCAAAGGTATTGTGCCTTTCAAGACGTTCAGACAACATTCGCTCACCTTTGAATGAGTTGCTTTCGCATGGGTGGAGGAGCTTTGGACAGGACAGACAACATGTCCCAATGTTTGACTAAACGAGGAGGCAGTCCTTTCCTTTTCTTTCCTTTGGGGGTAGAAGAGGAATGTCTTTTGCGGGGTGACATCTTTGTTTGTGGATTCCGGGACACACACCAAACATACACTAACGTCGATGACTTGTCACACGGTCTTTTATCCTTTTTTGGGGACTATCGCTTCGTCATAAAGGTGACAATGTGTTTTCCAAAATCGCCAAAGAATCCTCCACTTTGGCGGCTCCTCTTTTTCTTTGGACGAGTGTGTCTTTTCTGGGGGTGACGTCGATGTTTGGCTTAGCGTTTTTTCGCATGACGAGACTGTCTTTTTCTTTTTCCTTTCTGGGTAGGAGAACGACGATGAGGTGACATCTTTTGGTGTACAACATACACTGACATCCATGGCTCGACATGCGTCTTTTATCTTATTTTTTTTGGAGCCTGTCCATTACCCTTGTGACAAACTTATCGGCTATCTTATCGAATTCAAGGAAAGGGCCAGAGAAACCTCCTTTTTGCTGGCTTCTCCTTTTCTTTGGACGAGTGTGTCTTTTCAGAGAGTGTCGCCGATGTTTGACTAAGCGCATTTTAGGATGACGTGACTGTCTGTTTCGTTTTCCTTTTCCTTTTTGGACCGAAGGAGAAGAACGACGATGGTAACGGTGTACACTTCTTGGAGGGAACATCTTCGGACGTGCAGCAGCACAAAAACACTGATCCGTATTGTTTGCCTCGGGTCTTTTTTATACTGGAGTGCGTCGCCACTGATTGTCTTTACGTCGTATCAACTTTATGACAGGCAACACACATCGTGGAGGAGTTCGCAACGGACTAAATCGGGACAGTTCTTGCTTGGACAAATCCAGTAAACTCTGTGACACACCCGTTCTCTCTTGGACTTTGATTTTGGGGGCAGGTACTTTGTGAGCAGCGGCTACAGCTGCTAAAGAGGAAGAGGGTGTCACCGCTGGAGGAGAAGTTTTTGGAGACACTCTCTTGCGAGCAGAAGCTGTTTTCTGTGGACTTTTCTTTTTCTTTTTCTGAGGCTGTGACCTGGTCTTGACGCCGTTGCTCTTTTTCTTTTTCTTCTGGGTACGTTTGGGCGTGGTTTTTTTTCTTGGGGACGACTTTGGGAGCATTAGGATCCCATTTTAAGAGGGAACGAATGATGACACCTCCTAGAGAACCGCTACCTCCAGGTTTCAAAATGATTTGCTTTTTGGTTTGAGTGTCGATGCGAGGATCGGCTAGTTGCGTCAAGGCGCCTTTGTTTCTCTCAAAGAAAAACGTTTGGTTTGATGTGGAATCTGAATGATGCCTTGCAGTAATTGATTTGCTGTCACCGTAAACCATCGTAAGACTTCTTTGAGACTAGCTTCTAAGAAACGAGCACGTATTTGTGGATTTTTTTCGCGACTGATGCCGTACAAGGCACGAATCAATTTAATGGGAAGATGAGACTGAAGGGACGTCATGTTGACAATGTGTGAGACAGAGTCCAAGTGACCGAGGTTTTTATAGATTTTTTTGGTGATTAAGTCGACGAAGGAGACGTGTACACGACAGGCCCTCCGTCTTGGCACCAGGGGTGAAACAGATGGGTACGAAATCGCAAATAATCGGGAGTAGTGGGTTTTAAATCCACGAGTAAATAAGCGTGTGGGGTTTGAGTGGCATCGTCGTACGCATTTGTCAGCCAAGGCGCCCCTAACTGTTTGGCTAAGACTTGTACTTGCGATTTATCTCTAGGGCTTTTAAACAACACCACGTAATGAGCATTGAGACTGATGGTACGATGGGCTTTACTTTGTTGAAACAAATTTTGGGTGATGTAAATGACACTGGCATTACGATGATGCCCTTTGCGTGTAAACCAGAGTTTAATTTCTTCTTCGTCTTCTCCTAACATGTCGTCAAAAATAACCAAATGAGTTTGACTAGGGTCAGACACGATCCCGTCGTCCTCGCCAGGAATGCCTTCCACAAAGACGATGGAATCGCCTTGACTTTCTCGCAGAAGGCTGTACGCTGATTGCCACTCTTTGTAACACCACACGATGCGTTGAGGGGGACGATCGATCAAATGATGTTTATGTTCGATCAAACGTTTGACAAATTCGGTTTTGCCTGAACCGCTCGGTACGGCAATGAGCATGTTAAAGGGATCTCGAAAATACAAGGCCTCCCAACTAGTCCGATCTACGTGTTCGTCAATGACTTTGACAGTGGAGGAAGAGGGAGCAGAGACAGTAGAGGTAGCCATAGTAGTAGTGAAAGGAATGTCACTTTTGACACGAAGACAGACAAGACAAGAGTTTTTATAGTTTTTTTGGACACGTTTATTGTCATCTTTAAAAGTGAACAACACGAAAGACAAAAATACATAAAAGCCAAATGGCTAAGTACATGAATAAAAGAAACATCAAAACGATCATAGTTGAATGTAAACAAGTCTCTGTACAACATTTATGAGGATCAAGAGGTGAAATCGTAGGGGTACTGTGTAATGTTCTGAGAGTCTCTACACTCCTTGGCACAATCACACAAGAGTCCTCCCGGAATGGCCTTTCAGGGATGTCGATCACGGTCCTGTCCTGAAGAGAGTGGTTTTCCTCGGTCACGACTTCTTCTTCTTCTTCTGGCACTGTCACTAACACTGGTTTAAAAGTTACTTTTTTCACGGAACGTTTTAATTTTTTAGGATTTACAAATCTTTGGCATAGTGTGACACTTCTTTTGTGCAAGCCTCAAGCCCCCAACTTTTCCAGTCACGTACATCTTGCCAGTGAGGGTGTAAGTCACAAGCTACACACACGTCGTCGTACACATCTTCAGTGCCTAAAAGTTGACGAATCTTGTTTTCCCGTAGAGGTTGAGAAGTATCAAGATGAAACCACAAAGCTTTGAGCAGAATGAGTCTCTCGTGTACATTTAAATGGACCACTTTCATGTTTTTTGGAGTGGTAGGTACTGTTCGTAAAGAGTCCACAAGGAATCGGCTGGTAAACGAAATCCTAAAAAGCAAGTCACTAAGACACACACTACACGTCGACCCCAATTCAATGGACACAGTTCTCGTAATAGGTGTTGGTAATCCTCCACTGTTTGAATAGTGTCATTGATTTCCTTCCACGGAATCTGTTGTATCACGAATGATAAAGGTCGTGGCATAGTAGTCTGTTTTTATACCTTTTTTCTCTTACCTCAATCACTTCTCCTAGAGCGAAAGTAATGAACGTAGTAATTTCTGACCACTGACATTCCAGGAAACGGTCAAGAATGTCAATAAAATCTTCAAATGTAAATGGTCTAAAGCGAAATAGTAGAACGAACGCACCCTTGATCCAGAGAAATCGGACCTGTTTGTTGACTTTGGTCAATTTCCTCTTGTGAATTTCTCGACACAAAAGTTCTACAGTCACTAATTGAGATTTGGCTCTGGTAAGCCCCTGCCAAATGTCCTTGTAGATCTTCTCTTGCAATTCGTTTGGTAATCTTTGAAGATTGTTTTTTACATCGGGTTTAATTACTTGTCTAGGGGTTGTCCAATGTTTGACTCCTAACCCCGTAGCTAGTTTCTTACACGACATGGTAGACCCAGTTCAATGACGAGGTCCCACTAAAGGTAGGTAGTGACAATCTGGAGACCATCGAGCATGTTCCAGGAAAGCGCAATCTTTCTTCTCCCACTCGTGAAGTGATACACCGCAACCGAAGCACTTGACTTTATCCCCTTCACCCAACTAGATAAATCCAGCTCTAGCTAATTCTTCGGGGGTAGGTCCTCCCAGATATTTTGGCCATTTTCCTTGGAAGGTTTGGATCCGACTTTCAAAGTCACAGTATTCTGGCAAACGCACAGGGAACGAATATTCGTCTTTCACAGGTTCATTTCGATGAGGGTACGGTGAAATATGTAGGAGTTTGCTCAGTTTGGGATGACATCCGTAGGGCGGTAGCCGTCCATGATGGCATCCACCATGAAAACCAGTAAAGTGAAAAGGTGTGCGATAACGAGTGGCATCGCTTTCGCATCCATCAGGTTTGACACGCACAGCATCACTTTCCATGGTAGGTATGGTAGTAGTAGTTATAGCAAAGTTCCTATGATGATGTGGTACTGAATCACTAAGGTCATAGCGTACGGCATCCCTACCATCGCAAGGCACAGCATCGTACTCGAGTTTACTCTTGCTGGATACTTGATGTGTGAAAGGTTTCATTTTTTCTCGCTTGGCGTTTGTAGTCACAATGAACTATCAGTCTTGCATGTTGTCCCTTTTTATATGCTCGCCAATATCAGTGTGACCGTATGGTAAAGTAAAGTGATTGGGAAGCCGTACTCGCTTCTGGTACACGATTTGATAGACTTTTTCCAAGGGTCGTCTAACGATTTGGTGTGTGGGTAAACGTACAATCTTGCGCGGTTCATGAGTGGTCACTTTAAAATTTCCATCCTCTCCAGACTGCAAGGCTTCTTTCAAGACGCCAAAGTTTACCAGTTGACTGATGAGATAATTGAGAGTCAATCTTTTCACTTTACACTCCGTGTACACTTCTCCTTGCGGGTTACGGTATTCGTAGCCGTAATTTTTGGGACCGCCACTTGCAAAACTTAGAATCTTGTTGTCGGGATGCTCGTCCGTCCAGGCTCCTAAACGGTCTCCTTCGATGACAGGGTGAGGTTGACCCAGGCGATCGATGTAGATGCAACTGTCTGTGTCAAAATACAGCACACGATCTCCTAATAGTTCTAAAGCTTCGTACAGTTTTAAGCGAGCATGGGCTGTCACGTAAGCCGTAATGATGACATTTCCAAATTCGTCGGCTTCTCAAAGTCCAGTTCTTCTTCGTAATTGACTAAGATCAAGTCCTCATGAAGGACGTCCACGTGTTTCATGTTTCATGTATTTGGTTTTGTCGTGAATCATCTGAAAGTAGCGGGAAGATTCTGTCAATTTCCCCGTCTTGGGTAAACACGGTCGTTGGGCCATTTTGCCCCACAAGCAATTCAACATCACTTTGGCAAACGATCGCCTTCCTTCTTTTTTCTCGACGTGGTCTAAAGTGATGCCTTCCTGCTCCCAGTATTTCTCTTTGAATTTCTATTGGTCTTCGGGAGTGTGACAGCAGGAAGGATAGCCGCTAGCTTCTTGTTTCAGTTTCAAAAAGGCATTCACGTAGTCTGCAAAAATGCCTTTCTGAGTCTCGTCGCCCTTGTGGTATTTTTCTGTCTTGGGAAAGTGGTAAATTTCGTACACTTCTAACAATTGGTATCCCAAGTCCAGAGCTTTAAACAATTCCACGCTGACCCACGTTCCCGTCAAGGCGCGTTCTTCCTGAGTGTGCTGACAAGGTTGGTCTTGGTTTTACGTTTCGGCACAAGTACGGCACAAGGGAAACATCAGTTTTCCTTGGCAATGATGTGGTAAAACGGGATGGTACAAGTACGTCGGAGGCAAGACTTTGCACTTGATCAATCCTTCGTATTGGCGAATATTATTCACGTCAATGTGTTCCGTTAGCAATTGTGGGTGCCCTGCGGGAAAGTGACAATATTTGCACACGTACGGATATAGAGAACACACGTCCAAGTATTTGATTTCCTCTCCTTTCTCCTCGTCGGTTTGGTATAGCAAACAGGTGGCATTCGTCCGTCCTCCGTACAAACTCTCCCTTGGGTTCAGTGGATCCACCAGCTTGTAACATTCCACGATGCGATTAAACTCGGGATCGGTTTTCAATCGCTGATCGTACTCGTGTTCCCACATTTCTACCACTTGGTATCCTTGCTCTTCTAACTTCAAGCATCGCTGACAAGTGGCCTGGTACAAGTCTTCCATGGTCCGTTGTAAAAACTGATTTTTAGTGTTACGTTGAGGGTATCAGATAGGACATCCGTGAAATAAGCACCCGTTAAACTCGTACACGATCTTGGGGTTTTCCAAGTCCCAGCCATCCACTGAATACCTTCCGATGGCTTTTTCACCTTCTCCGTTGCGAGCGTGTTGGATCCATTTGTCTTCCTTGTCACACAAGTAATGCAGCCAGTGTAGGGCTTTGACCGAGTATTGACGTTTGACAAAATTGGTTGGTTGAGGACTGATGACAGCTAGGGTGTTTTCGGGCATAAATCGTTGGCGATACACTAAAGAACACGCTTTGGCAATGGTGCAGGCTTCTTTCAAAGGATCGATCCCTCCGTGTTCCATGAACAGTTTTCGAAATTTTCCACAGCAACGCCGTAAAATGTCTACGTCGGAACGACAATATTTTTATTTTTGAAAGTCGAAAGGGTCCGAGGCGTGAGTCTGGTACCAAGCGTAGAAAGCTTCTCGTTGTTCGGTACGCATGTTGTCGCGGTCGTAGTAGTGAGCCTCAGGCAAATGGGGAGAACGGTGTGTTGATTGGATTCGGTATTGAAAAAGTGCGGCAAATAGCTTTGGCCATTTCTGTCATTCCAAACGTTTTAGGCATGCGACTCAAAGGCATGGCCAAGTAACTCATCGAATCTTTAAACTGCACTTGACCCACTTGCATGGAAATGATTTTGGCTCCGTTCAAAGTCACTTTCGGACGTTCGGTACTTTGTTCCGTATAGTATCTCAACAGAAACTGTCCATCGTATCCCGAGAAATTGTGAGCCATCACCGTAGCATAGCGATGACAATCTCCGTAACGTTCGATGTCTTCTTGGCTCCACGTTTCGTCGATAGGGTCTAAGATCCATTGAGCGAAATCGGTCAGCGTGTTCGGTCCCCGAAAGATTTTTTCACGCCCTCCAGGAATCTTGCTACAGTGAGGGCAATGAGTCAAGATAGGTTCTTGGATGCACTTCTCGCACGCTCGGTGAGCCACGCAGAAGTTAGGAATGTGAATGCCAGTCTCTTGCATGCATTCGAAATTGAAAAAGATGAAATTCCCTTTCTTCTGGTCATTATCTTCTTCCTGTTGGGATTGGTGTTTTTGAATGTAGCATTGGTGTTCCAAGTCCACGGTTTGATGACAAATGTGACATCGTTTCTTTCCTGAACAGACGTGCGCCTTGGCATTATTGGTACGCATGCCTTGTCCACAAGTAGGGCACAATCTCAGGAGCTGACAAGCACATTTCTGCTGTGAACCTTGCGTCTTTAGATGTTATTGGTAACAAGTTGGACTGACAAACGTGCGCTGACAAGCTGGGCAATGCACTCGTTCTTGTCCTTCGTCCAGACAGGACCTAGAGGCTAAGCATCCCTCACATTTCGATCCGCAATGCTTGTGTTGCTCTCGATTGTTATAGCCATAGTCACATTTCTCACAGTAATAACCGTATGACAGGAATCCAGTGATACTGGTAATGGCATCGAAATGTTCATCGTGATGATAGACGTGAATGTATTTTCCGTCTTTGAAATTTTTGCCTCGAAACAACAGCGGTCCGCGCACTTCTTGAGGGTGCACTTTCAAGGTCTAGCGTGGAGCCAAGACGTCTTCCAATTTTTGCATTTCAGGAATGCCACAGGGTGTGTCTTTGGATAGCCCCGCTTGCTGTAACAGGAGTTCTGCTTCTCTTTGTTGTTTGGTTCGATTCTATCGTCGAATAGTTTTCCAGGCTCTTTTCCATTCTGTCGTGTCGTTCTTGTCGGCATACGTTCGTCCCACCACGATGGCACGGGCTAAACACATGTGGTCTTGAGGGTTGTTAATTTGAACGAGGCTACGCTTGATGCTGCGAAGACTGTCTACCAAGATCGCCTTTTTGCGTCCGGTCCCTTGGGGAAGAGACACTTGGGTCATGAACAGTGTCGCTTTTCCGTCGGTGATGTGACACTTGTCATTGGATTGTTGTACGTGTTGAATCTTGTCCATGATTTTGGAAGGTGTGAATTTTGCTTGGCTACTAAACTCGAGCCAAACGGGGGACTTCAAACTGTCGTGATGAATGGAAAGTCTCAAGCGATCGTCTTCTTTGGCTTCACATTGCTGGTTCAGTGTGGTTAACAAAGAATCCCATACATCAGTGATGAACCCTTCTGCTTTCTCCAATGGTACGTCGGACTTGAAATCTTTAAACTTCACAGCGTACGTGTAGGCCGTAGTTCTAAATTTTCTTGAGGAGCGTTTGTCCGTCTCTCGAATGTGGTAGTACTTTTCAGGGTTTACTGGTGGTGATGGACTTTCACTTGGTGTAGACTCTCTGGGCTTAGATTCTGGTTCACTCATCTCATCTTCAAAATGGCTGGCATGAATTTGAGCCAAGACTTCAGCTACTGTGCGAGGCGATAAATCACGTTTCTGCCTCTTACTTTCTTCTCTTTTCTTTACGAAATGATGCGATCGTTTCATCTTGATTGCAAAAGTCAAATGACTACATTTGAAACACCATGGACCCCTATATATCCATGTCAGACCAGTACATATATAAAGGGCTGGTGACTTCCCTCTCAGTATTCATTTCACTCTCAAGCCGATCAGCAGGATGGAAGAACGCACACAGATCGAACTTCTGATTAGAGCTTTGCGAGGTGTCATACGAAAGTTTTCTTCAGACAAGCCGACGGACTACTCTTCCTCCTTTCGAGATAAAAGTCAAGATACTTGCTATATGTGTCAGAAGAAAGGGCATTGGGCTACAGAATGTCCAGATCGTCAAAAAAGCAAGACTAGTGCCAGAAGAGACAAAAGTCAAGATACTTGTTATCATTGTAAAGAGAAAGGACATTGGTCTTCAGAGTGCACTAAGAAACAACAGGAGCAGGAGGAGGAAGAAGAAAAAGAGGTACCCTCGGCAAAGGAAGAACCCCGTCACGTTCAGAAAGAGAAGACAGAAAAAAAGAAGAGAAAAATGTGAGGAAGAAGAAGAAGGAGAGAAAAAAAGTGTAAAAGTGAAGAAATTGAAAAAACAGAGAGAGTGAAAGAAAAAAGACACAGAAGAAGTCTATGAACTTTTTCAAACTGTTGTGTTGTGTTATGTTGTGATATTGAATTGTAAAAATTTGTACCAGAATAGACCAGACTGATAAAACGAAAGTGTCTCTTGGTTTTGATTGTTTAGAATAAAAAGGACCTACACTCATACACTCACAACACGTACATCATAGGGTTAAACAAGGGATTTTGAATTTTAATTGATTTTGGCAAAATGAATAGTCTCTCTTTTCGAAAGAAGTGAATGGCCCTGAAAAGGAGCGTTGGGTGTTGTTTTTTTTCCTTAGAACAAACTCAGGAACGAGAAGCAATCCGCTTTAACTGCCTTAAGCCTTTGCCACGGCCAAGGCCTACTTCTGGACTTGCTCCTGTCAATGATTTAGTAGAAATCACTAGGAGTGGTATCTCTGGTGTAGTAACAGGATTAGGCTGTTTGGCTCGGGAAGGTCTTTTTCTCTTGGGCCGTCTAGTTATCTCTTTTAGAACTAGACGGTTTTATGAAAAAACGCACACCTTGCATTGTTTTGCACGTTCAATACGCATTTGATAAATTTGATTATACAGACTTCGAACAATGTGTGTTGATTTAGATTTTTAACTTAGCTTTAGGTGGCAGGGGACAGTTTTGCAAATTGGCCCCTGGCAAATTTCTTAACTTAAAGCCATAGTGTGACTTTATTGTGTAATAATTAAAGATATGGATATATTTGTGAATTTGGTGTTTCCGGCTTGTGTTGTTCTTGAAATTGATGTGAGGCATGTACACCTCATGTAGTCACTGCACACTATGTAGCCAGTGAAATACCAATAGTCGGGTAGGAAGCAGAGCTAGCCACTTATAGCAGCAGACACGTGGGTTCAAGGCAAGTAGAATATCTCAAAAACTGCCTGGATGACAACTATTTTGAACTGCATCAAGCTATTAAGCACACAATGTTATCAAACTTTTCACCCAGGGAAATGGCTTGTGTTTGCACTGTGAACATCACGTATTCTCAAAGTGACCCTCGGACATGAAAAATGCATTAGGTGTTTGAATTTTGGTCCATGACAGTAGAATCTTTTCTTCGATAGAGCTATAAATAGCAGTTTACTTGTTTTAAACTCGGCCTTGATAATGAGCCTGTTTAAAAGTTTGGGGGGAATTTTCTGATTGGATATTGATTTGGTTGAGCAACATAGGTCAGATGGGTTTGTATTTCGACATAAGTGCGGTATTGTGAAAAATGTCACATGGATGAATTGTGATATAGGGTAGTAAGAGCGGAAATGAACAAAATGAGGAACGAAAATCCTGAAAAGTAAACTCAGAATCATCAAAATCATTTTTTTTTAACATGTCTGAAGTATGTCAGATACACCCGCTAAGTTTTTTTTTTTCTTTTCCGGTGACTCTGCCCCAACAGGATCAGTTCGCTTATGAAATTTGTCTAGAAAAATACAAATGTCTTAATCTTTATGTGAATGCAGTGATTATATTGACAAAATACACAACCTGAAGCATCTACAAGCTGAAGCTGTAAAACGTCGCTTTCTCAAATTATTGCAAAATTTAGGAAGTTCTTTTTATCGATGTAGTAATGCAGTTGTTAATTGCATTGGCACAGAACGGATACAACCCATGCAAATCCACAGTATTGGCAAAGAACGGATAAAACCCATGTAAATCCAGGGCTTGTGCCTGAAAAACATTAATGAAAAAAATAAAATTTACGTTTTTTGAATAGATTTACGAGAAGATTTTACCCGTGAAGTGGAAACATTTTGTATCAGTATTTGTGGCTTCTACCAAATATACTGGCGGCCATTGATAGCCTCTCATGTGCTGAAAAATCGTGAAATCCACAAACCCAAATTAATTTATTTAAGCGGGAAATGTGACTTTGTATGCCCTCTAACTGAAACGTTTTATTTTTGTCTTGCTTGACTCATGCGAGTGAGTTTTATGTATGACTCAAGTAGTGAGTTGTATGTGTGCAACTCACGTAGTAGGCTGCAAGTGTGACTCACGTTGTGAGTTGTATGTGTGCAACCCGCATAGTAGGCTGTGTGATTCGTGTTGTGAGTTTCAAGTGTGGCTACCTAAAACATCTTTTGACATAAAGCACATCGGTTTCGTATGTTTGGCTAATGCACTAGGTCTTGCCTATCTCTACGTACATGTGCGTCTTCCGGCTGCACTTGCCATAACATCCAGCATAAATTCAGACCCAATCTATAAAACTCATGTGTAGTGATTTATGTGTTAATATATTAGAGCAACATTTTGTACCTTAAAAAGTTCGATAATTCTGCCTCCGTTCACATATGAAACAATGTCATATAAAATCTCAAGTTCATAAAATAAACCAGTGAATTTTAAATTATGTACTAGGGTTTAACCGTACGTAAGAATAGTAATGTGTTTATGGCGCCGTTAAATGGTGAATAAAAAAAATTAAGCAAAATATAAATTAGGAAGTAAAATACCAATCTAACACTACTGCATTAATACTGCTCGTTTTACATTGAATTATTGGATTACTTTGCGACATCAATTCTAGTTGTAGACAACTATGGACAGTAACGTAAGGTTATAGCTGAATGAAACTGGCAGAGCACATTTTTGAAAAGCACGTTCTATATGTCTTCGTTATGTTGCCAGATAGTGCCCACAGGTCTTGTACAACTTTCCAGTATTTAGGTAAAAGAAAGCGTACATATCTGCTAATTTGGAAAATTCTTGACTTGTTTCTACTGCCTTCCGTTCTTACGGGAAAACAAACAATCGATCCCATGCTTCGACAATAGCGGCTGCTGCTGCTCGAACGCTGCACCCCGTAGAGTCATTGGATATAGACAGTCACAAAGCAGCCTGTAAAAAGCACCAATGGCACAAAACGTCAGGACAACAAAAATTTGTAAACTTGGTTGGAAGGTGTTGCTTCTTTTGTGGGTCGATGTAGATTGTGTAACAGTAACTCGGTTGTATAAAGGATGTCAGGGGGACTGAATTCATCTTGAAAATAATTCTTCTTCTGACAGAACTTCCAGAGCACTTGTGGAATTGATAAGAACTCTAAGTGGAAATAGTTTATTCAGGCGTCGTCACCTAGAGTGTCTAAGTCATAGCTTCCACATTTGCTTCAGTTTGGAGTTTACTTCCAACCTGAATCTCAAACTCGAGCTTCGAGTCCGAAACTTTACCCCAATTTTTCGAGATACACAAATAAAGTAAAATCGCCAAACTCGAAGTCCTGGCTCGATTTTGGAGATCAAACTCGTACTCGACTCAGCCTAATATGCTTTTGAGATCTCAAATGCAACACTCCATTGCATTTGAGAGAGAGAGAGAGAGAGAGAGAGAGAGAGAGAGAGAGAGAGAGAGAGAGAGAGAGAGAGAGAGAGAGAGAGAGAGAAAATTCTGCTGGAACTAGATGGGGTAAGAGTTATTAAATTTAAACACATCCATTTTTTGATGTCGTGCATCACATTTTCTAAATATCATAAATATACAATACGTAATCAGTGTGTGAATTAACTTAATTTCGCAGTGTTGCTAAGAGACTCAACTTCTAAGGTTGATAGACTCTACATTGCTTGCACAATGGACCCAATCACAGCTAGTTTTGTTGTTCAGTTCTGAATCCTATGCTCCCTACAAATTAAGCTCCACTTTCCACCCTACCCCAACCCTTTGGACTTGTGTAGTTGATACCGTTATTTGTTCGTTCATCCTTGTCTACCTGCCAGCATTGACAACATTGACTGGATTCTAATATCGGGTTGTATACATTTGTATTGTATTACTTTTGTCATCTGAATCAGAGCCGCTCTGGTGGCCTCTTGATTAGCGCATCTGCCTCAGATGCGGGAGGTCGCGGGTTCGAACTTCGGCCGAGTCTTACCAAAGACTTATAAGAATGGTACTAACAGCTGCTTCGCTGGGCGCTCAGTATTAAGAGGTTAGTGTTAGGGCTGGTGGGCCTGGTATCAGTATAATGTGACTGGGCGGGACTTCATGCTACATGTCAGCTGCATGATGACCCAGTGCTAGAAATCACTATAAACTGTCACACTGCAGATATCGTAGCGATATTACTGAGAAAATGTTAAATATTTTTAAAGAACTTCTTAAATTTTATTTAAATTTTAAGAATGTTAGTTAAGGAAAAAAGAAGTAACACCAGTTTTATCAGGAATTCTTATCAAATATTTATTTTAGAAAAAGCAAAGAAACAACAAACAAAAAATATAACTTGTTTTACAAAAATTAGCTGGTTCAGTTAAACGGGGAAAGCAATACAAGCTAGGACACATTTTCAATAACAAATATACATTAATTAGTATTATATCCTAAAATTTTAAAATAAATCTATTTCTATCAAATTTGAGGATACAAACTTATTTATAGAAAATAACACAATTCGGAAACTTTATTGATGCCATTTTTTATTATTGATGTTTGTACAACTCAAGTTTGATATGGACGTTGTACCTTACAATAAAGTGATAGTACATTTTTCAAAGCAGAATAAATAAATTGTATAGTTTTCCAACAGAAAAGAAAGCGAGAAAAGATAGGTTAAAGATAAATGAGCAAGACTGCGAGACAGAATGGAAAAATGATGGATTCAAGAATACAGTCTGGTATTCTCACCTATACATAATTCCAGAATGACTCATAACGTAATTTCCAGAACATATATAATTTGTCAGGTAAAAGATCGCGGAAATTCCAAGAAATTACGTAATGGAAATTCCAAAGAACATTCTGGAAAATTACGTAATGGAAATTCCAAAGACCATTCTGGAAAATTACGTAATGGAAATTCCAAAGAATATTCTAGAAATTACGTAATGGAAATTCCAAAGATTACGTAATGGAAATTTCGCGTAGGCGTTATAAAGCTATAAAAGGCGGGCAAACTTTATCTCCGTGTTCATTTAGCAAGTGGATCTGTACGTGAGCAGGTAAGTCCTTTTTATTTTTTAAAGAATTTCATCATCAATTATTAAAATATCGACAGTAGCTATCAGAAATAATTCATTATCGTGTTTATACAAATAAAATTTAATTTTTCCGCTTACTTTTCGATGACATTCAAATAACTCTCTCATTGCTACCCTGTCGACAAAATACTTATAACCTTTTGCAAAAACCTTAGACCGGTTTAGGTCAATATTAATTTTCGTGTATTTTTCTTGACTGATCGGATCATGAAGATCGTCATATTTCAACATAAGCTCATCTCTCAACTTTTCAAGGTAATCAAACTATTTACTGTTATCTGATTTGATAAGCGAGAGTTTCATTCTATCAAATTTACTAAAACAAATACCTGAAATTTCATCATTAAATTCAAATGATAATTGCTGGCCATTAACAATTATTTTTTTAATTTTGCTACTAACTCCATCGGCGAACGTTAAATATTCGAACATTATTTCTAAAGTTTAGACAAAATTAATTTAAGATGATATTGAATATATCAACTCTGTACTGGAATAGTGTCCAATAGCTAACGTATTAATTCCGTCCTCACAATAGCGTTTGTCGTCAAAATTACTTAATCCACGTTTTATCATAACATTTGTTTCAAGTTATGATGATTTGTTCGAATGGCTAATGATCGTACAAAACTAAGACCACCATCGAGTGCATATTTGTAATCATCAAGTTTAAAAATTTTCTTAACATAATCTCATGGTAATCCTTTTGCTTTTTTTGTTAATTTATCATTATCTAGCAGCGCAGCATACCTTTTACTTTTTAGTCCAATGAAACATTTGATGATATTAGAGTTCATTTCGTCTTTAAATTTACCAATTACTTTTTTATTTGTTTCATCATGAAATTTACTGTCTTGTGGATAGTCGGAAAGATCAAACAAATGTCGGTTTTCATAGATATCTTGGTAAACATCATTGTTAGCACAATCAATTCCATATATTTCATAAACCAGCGAATCAGTATCTGTAAACAATAAATTACTAGATGGCCATTTATTTTTAACAAAATTATAATGAAAATCGTACATGAGCCATTTTGATAAATCTAGCACAGACGCTCCAACATAAATTGGTTTATTAAGTTTTAAATTGGTTTTTCGTCGTTATATCGCAACAAGATTTTCATTAAAAATTTTCATACTAACAAAATCATCATCTGACACAAGTTGATTTCTACGATTCACATCATTAACTAACTCAATATTTACTCGTTTTCGAATATTTTCCATTGTTTTTCCAAAGACGGAATTGTTCATGAGCTTAAAGAAATCCTTTTCAAAATCGTTTTTAGCTACTGCTCTTCTAGAAGTATTTGAGTCAATATAACCTTTCATCCAAGGTGCTTGATTAAACTTTAAAATCCGATGAACTTTTCTTAACACAAGACCAGCATCTACCGCTTGTTTTAGAACTTTATAATGCATAACATAATTTTGTTTAGCAAGTAATTTTGGAACAAGTTTTTTTTACAATCGAACTTTGTCTCGGAGATGCTATTTCCTGCTGTCTCAGAGACAATAAATTATAATCTATCATCATTGACTCCGCACAAAACGGATAATCGTTATGTAATTTATGCAGCTCTGCGGGATAATCGAGATCAACTTCAACAAAATACAAAACATCATCTGGTATTTTTTTTCAGTTTCCGCTAAAAATTGATCCGGTGTAATCCAATAAAATCCACCAAACGGCATTGGCTCTGACATTGCATAACCATATAAATTATTTGTATAAAGATAGACGATGAACTTTACTGGTTTATCAGGATCATAATTTTTCATGTACTTGTTATTTGCCATAGAGAACTTTATTACAATAACGCTGATACCTCCTCGTATACCTTTTTCAATGAAGTTGAACATATCAACGTCTGTTAATAATTCTAGCCCACTTTACTAAACTTTAACAAGGCATCCCAAGATAACCCAGGAGAAGAATAATACCAACAAGGATCCAATCCGTAATTGTTATAACAATTATGTTAGGTTCAGGGATACAAGTCAAGTACGGAAAACCGTCTGGTAAATTAACACCAGCGGGTTATAAGATTAGCGTAAAATCGGAAGGAGATACCTAGCGAGTAGAAATGTTTAGGAAAGATTTTATTTATACACTGTTTTGTGATGAAATTCCAGAAGGACAACGAGTATATCGTGTAAATGGTGCAATTACTGATGATAATATTGAAAATGTGTCGTTACAAGAAGAATTTCAACCTCATCCAGTATTTAATATTTATGAGGCTAATGATCAAGGAATTGTTCGAAGAAGAAAAACAAGAAAAATATTAGGTAATTTGAAAAATGATGGTTATCTTAGAATAAGGATCCGAGGAACACTAACCGATCAAGTTGGTTATTATAGCCACATATTTATTTACGAAACTTTTAATGGACCTATACCTGATGGTTTAGTGATAGACCACGTCTACGGTATTAAAACAGATAATGTCTAGAAAACCTCGATCTTGTCACTCAACAAGAAAATATCCGACGAGGAAAAGCAGTTAATTATAATAATTTTAGTAAGGTTAAACCTATTGTTTCGTTTAATCTTGAAACAGATGAGGAACTAAGATTTCATTCAATAACAGCTGCGGCAAGATATTTTAAGATAAATTCGGCAACAGTTAAGAGAGTTGCAGATGGCAGAACAAGATCAGCAACACCACAATCGACATTTGACAGAATGATCTTCAAATACGACAATTAAGTATATTTTCCAGCTCGTTTTTAGTTATGCAATTGTGAGCAAATATTAAAACATCATCTTTCTTAAATTTTAGCGTTATTACTGCGCATTCATTAAGTTTATTTTTTTTCTGCCGCTGTTAGCAGAATTTTATTAGAATCATTAACGTTAACAAAATAAGAACTGTATCCCGACAAACATTTTCGCACTGCTTCGGCTAATTCTTTGTAATTTAATATATCAACTTTCTGATGATATTTTATCTCGTTAGTCATCTTATTATTGTAAATTAGATAAAAATTATATTATAATATGGACCTAATGAAACAACTTGGTGATATATTTGCAGACGCGCCAGCCAGCGATGTGATCGCAGACGTGCCAGCCAGCGACGATATACCTGCCGGTTATAACGAGCATGACATTTTATTTAACAACGACGGCGAACAAATCGAAATTGTTGGCGTGGTTGATAAAATGAATTACAGTAGATCGACATCTGGACGATATGATGTTAAATATCATATTACAAAGAAAATCTTGAAATTTAATTTTTCAGTAGATGAAAATCAGTTTTTTTTTTTGGCGGCTGATAAAACCCTTTTTAAACATTAAAATTCCAGACCGACAGAAAAATATAACATTCGACTTTATATTTGTCAAGATTTTTAACCTAATGATGATCTCTGACGATCGCAGACAATATCTAATATCGTTATGTAAACCAACAAAATGTAAATCTGTCAAACGTAATTACGAGGAAATTTATAACAATATATTATTTCAATATAGATTTAGTTGGAACCCAGCTGTTAAATTTATCGCTGTATCCTCTCCACTTGACAAGGCTTTTATTACCTTTTCTCCTGATAACGTTTTCAATAACGTAAACATCTTGCTCAGTTTTTTGTAGTTCCTGCTCGTAAAAATTACCGGTTATTGGCTCACCCAATAAATCCTTTAGCGCATATGTTACAGGTATTGTCAGTAAAACTTTGTCAACAACAAATACTTCTTCGCTCCAGTTTGGGGTGAATCCTTTTTCAAATGTTTTTTTCGTCAGAGAAATTCTAACTCGATCACCAACTTTAAATTTATGTCTGCGATACATGTTTTCATTTGCAAGATTGGATTTTTAATTGTTTCGATTGGTGACATTTTTATTGATCTGTGCTTCGTGTTATTGTAATTATCAACAATCTGCTGTAGATCGTCGATGTATTTATTTGTATTTTTAGCTGTCAAATGTTTATTTATCAGCTGGTTTAGTGTGCGATTAAATCGCTTTACGACGACACTTTTTCCTTCGTTTCCTGTAACATACTTTTTAATGTTATTTTGTTCCAGAAACTGCTCAAAATTTTTATTAAAAAACCCCGCTCCGTGATCGGTCCAGACCATATTCGGCCTTCTTTCCGTACTGACGATGACTTGTTTTAACGCATCAGTTATTGATGTTCCAGTTTTATCCGAAACAGGTACACTAAACGCGTATTTACTAAAAACATCCATGACGTTTAAAAGATATTTCTTTGGAGCGCCATCAGCGCCAACGTTAAACTTACCGAGGCCTGACACATCAACTAAATCTATCGCCCAGATATCGTCAACGGCATTTGCGACAACTTTACGTCGCGAAATTTGTTTTAGGTTTATGTAATTGAGACGCAAGATCATCGTATAATTCTTTTCCAAGACCTAACTTATATTTTGTTCCTATCATTCCTTGAACAAACCTTCTATCAAATCGTTCTCGTATATTTGTAGGCTCCATATCGCGTAGTTCATCTAGCATTACTTTATCACAGTCTGATTTTGAGCTCTCTGCACGAACGTTATCAGGACGTTCTATATCACGATAACAAATATCATGACGTATTGCTATTACATCAACTTGATTATGAGGCTCTTGTCCTGGTAATGGATTATCGTCCCCATCAAGTAGCTTGTCTAGTGGATTGTACGGCCCAGTGTATTTATGGCCAGGCAATGGTCCATCCTCCTTTTGGTTTCGGTAATTTTCCAATAAATTTGTGGATGTCAATGCCGCTGCCAATTACCTCACGGCGATTGCATGATTGACAGTACGTAACAATTTTATCTTGCTCTATACAGAGATCTTTATCACAATCACAATCACAATTACATTTCATTTTATTTTATTTTGTCGCATAAAAAATTTATTTTTATATTTTATTTTTTTTTTTTTATTTTTATAATTTCTGAGAATATTTTTTTATAATTTCTGAAAATTTCTGAAAACCTGTTGTTTTTTGGTTAAAAATTCTATTTTTAGGGATAAATGGTACAAGAAATAAAAGAAAATCAGCCACATGTAGCAGCAGAGAGGGTGAACAGACCATTTTGCTTGAGACATTATTGATGAAAAAATAAGCCTTCCTACGAAAAGGAAATCTTAAGGTCAGTAACGTTGAACCACAACCTCTAACCCTGACTCTGTCAGGCCATGAGATTTCTTAGGGTTAGATTATCTCGTTACTTTATCTCTGACTCTTTGGGTTTTTTTATGGTGTGTTTATTTTACGTGTTGATCACTCAACGTTGGTCGTTCACCCTCTCTGCTGCTATAATTAATCAAAGATTTTGTCCAGACCTGTACGATATCTAGATCTTGGGTCATGTAATTTTATTGTTTTAAATCCGAACGGAATAGCTTGTGCTTTTGAAAAGAAGTTTCTAAACTTAATCATATCCATGTCCCCTGAGCACCAAGTATAATAAATATTTTGTAAAGTATAATTATCTACTCCATTGAACACAATTAAGATATTGCAATTATCTCTGATTACGTTAGGAATTTGCGTATATTTCTGAGTTAAATAAATAAGGTCTGTATTTTTGTGACGGCCTCGCAAAAATGTCCCAGCTGATTGGATTGTTTATCTAGCATTACATCATCGTACACTACGAGATTATTGATACATCCATCAAGATCATCTATGGATGGAGCTTCATCGATATCGGTAATAAAATCAATAGCATCATTATCAGGACACGTCAACGACTTTGCGTTTTCATTAAAATCTTTAAGTACTTCGTAACAGCTTTGATCATCTACAGATGGTGCTACTAAATATAATTTATCCCACTTGAGCCATCGCATTATCAGATTAAGTAATAATTGCATTTTACCAGACCCAGATGGGCCAAGTATAATTGCTCTGATAGAATTTGGTAGCGCTGGATGATGCTTGACTGGCTCTTGTTTTCGTGTCGCTGAGAAGTCAATTATATCCATATAGTAATAATATGGATTTATATTGTGTTCGATGTAGAGCGCATACGTCCACCAGTGGATTAAAAACAATAATAACAAAAAATAACAGGCGCGCACTCACAGGCAGGTGTGTGAAATGTGGTACAAAAAAATACAAATTTATTTAATTAAAGACAGGTGGAGATATCGCTGCTTCGTTAGGTAAATTACCAGGAGCTCCATGGGCAAAGTATCCTGCTGAGAAACATTTACCTGGATATAATTATTGTGGTCCTGGAACTCGTCTCGATATCCGACTCGATAACCAAGACCAACCAAAACCTGGAGAGTATCCAATAAACGCAATTGATCAAGCGTGTCACATTCACGATGTCGCGTATAAAAATAAAGACTTACAACAACGACATCTCGTCGATATAAAATTAATTCATGCCATAAATAATGTAAAAGATAAATCACTTCGAGAAAGATTAGCTGCTTTTCTGGTAAAAGCTGGTATGAAAGGTAAAATAATGTTTGGGGCTGGTAATTAATCAACTGATTATTATCATAATAATGGAATCTGTTTATTATAGCCCAAGAGGATACTGGAGAGGTAAAGCAGCGATTAGTAAACTTGCTGAAGCAGCAAAAGTTTCACGTGATGTCACGTGTGGTTAGCACGACAGGCAATATGGCAAATTTATCTACCACCACCTAAAAAAATTCAGTGTGCACATTTTGATGTTAGTACGCCTAATGAAGTTCATCAAGCAGATATTTTGTTTTTACCACACGATACCATTAAAATTGGTAGACATCAATACACATACAGATACGCGTTAACCGTCGTTGACGTCGCGATTAGATATAAAGAAGCAGAACCATTATCAACTAAAACAGCGACTAAAGTTGCATCTGCGTTTGAACGCATTTATCAACGTGGTGGTCTACGATGGCCACAACTGCTACAGGTTGATCCTGGCAAAGAATTTCTTGGTGCAGTATCTTCGTTGATGAAGCGACATAACGTTAAAATCAGACGAGGACACAGAGAAATTCATCGTGATCAGGCAATCGTTGAACGATTTAATCGAACGCTTGCTGAGCGGTTATTTGGATACCAATGCGCAAGGGAAATATCTGCTGACTTTAAACCCATGGAGAGATCTCGTGAATGGGTTGCAAGGTTACCGAGTGTGATAGCTGCGTTGAACAACGGAGTGACTCGTGCAACTTCTATGAAACCTTCTAATGCGATCACAAAAAAATATATACCAATACAACGTAACTCTTCCTCTCAACCAGTACTAGGTAATGTTACTGTAAGATATTTATATGAACCTGGTGAACTTGAAGGAGGTACAAAAAGAGCAACTGATCCTATCTGGAGTGTGACCACACACAAAATTTCTAGCGTGGTAAGGTCTACAGGTAGACCCGCAATCTACAGATTAGATTCAACTGCTCCTCAGCGTGGATTTGTACGCGAACAATTACAAACGTCGATTACATTCAAGACAGGTCAGCATCACATTTTCGCGTGTGTGACCAAGACTACTATTAATTCTGTCAACGGTAAATTGTCTTAGATTATTACTCGAGTACTGCCATAGCATTTTACAGTTACAACTTGCACAATGATTATTCTGTTGTGCTTTTAGTGTTATAATAAATTCAACATCAATATCAAAATCGCGATTATATTTTTTTTTGTCACATTGCTTATAACTCGCTAATTTTTTCATTGATAGCGGCAAAGTTGTCAGGAATTTCTTCGGTTATTACGCAACCCATGATAACCCGGCCCAGTTGAGATATTCTTCTGACTCGAGACACTGCAAGATAAACTAAATTTGACCATTCAATACGATCATTGACAATCCAAATACTTGTATCGGTAATAGTTAATCCCTGTGACGAGTGAATCGTTATAGCGTATCCTAACGTCCATGGCGATTTATCCATGCTTAACGCGCTCTCAACAACATCAACAACAACTAAAACAATATCATTTAACACAAGATTTTGTATTCCACCACCAGGAATCTCAACATCAACATTTTGTCGTCGAGTATCTGCTGGGCGATAACACAAGAGTACAGGTAGATTTGAAAATTTTTCTTTGTGTAACGTAAATAATTGTTGTTGAAGTGTATCGCGAACTATTTTTCTACTTGCAACCATCAAATCAGCAGGTCTCCATAAAGTCCAAAAATTATTCATAGATGTTTCTGGAATTACTTTACGCATTATTTCACACTGTATTTTATCTGGATGTAGTCTTATTAACTTTTTAAACTCTTTTAGTGATTTATCGAGAGCTCTATGGTCGTCAGTTATTTCTTCGTAATAATCTACAAATGTTTTCAGCCACTCATGTGGAGACGATCCAATGAAAGGTGGTGGTTGACCATGATCGCCAAACATCACCACAGCAGTATTCTTCAATAACAGCCAATCAAGAAATATTTTTAATACCTCTAGCGGCACCGTGCATATCTCGTCCCAGATAATAATTTTAGGAATGTATTTCTCACCCATCCGCGATGGATTCCATGCGTCTCCGCACCATCTAAAGAAACTATGATATGTACATGATTTTACTCCTCGTTCTTTTATTTCCCTGGCGAGTTTATGTGTCGGTGTCAAAACGATCATATCAGAACAATTATTAAATAATTCAATTGCGCGTGTTGTTTTACCTGAACCACCACACCCATTAAGATAAACGGTTTTATGTCTAGCTACAGGATCACATACAGATGGTGCCGATGACAATCTTGGTATTTGATTATTCTTGTAATATGTTTTCGCAATTTCAACATCGGCAGATTCAGAATAACTAATTATATCTTCACTTTTTATTCTCCATTCGCCCCATGATGCATGATTGTTAATATGCAATTGTTTTAACGAATCCATATATTTTTTGTCTATATAAAATGAATCTGTCGCGACTCTGACTGCACAACGAGGAAATCTGTTTATCATCTATAATAGATTTATCGAAACATACGCTAGCATTGAAGATCTTAAATGAGTAAACTGCGGTGACTCGCCATCAGTAAAGCTCACAATTGTACCTAATTTAGTTCCGTCTGATAAATAAGCATTACTTCGACTTATAAATGTGTTTTTCTCCGTTGTATCAGCAATTATAAAATCGAGTTCAGCATCGTCCATGATTAATCTTGTACACGCTCGTTTATGATCATATGATCCTCCTTGTGTAAATTTACCGATTATTTTTCTGCCGAGATTTTTTGCAAATTTCTCATCACTTTCTCTCCTGCATTCACGTATACTATTTGTAATTTTAACAATATCATCTTTAGGATTAGGAAAATCTCTTCTAGCATCATTAAATACATTCGGTTCTGGCAACCAGACTTGTTTCTGCACGCAGTATGATATAATTGCTTCACTCACGCTCAACGACATTAAACTTCCAGCATCAATCATGTACTTTATTAGTACTATTGGAGCCCAACGTCGCTCTGAAAAATGTCTTCCAAACCACGCATAAACAACCGGATGGAGATCCCCGTAAAACTCGAACGACTCTATACAGGCGAATCCGGTTAAGTCAAAATCTGGTAAGGGTCCGTTTATCGCTACTCTGGTCATCTCGTGCGTCGGATGACCAAATCTCTTAAAGTATTCAGAACATTCTCCGTATCCAAGAAAACTTCCAGGATAACATGCTACCATATCAACTGAGATAACGTCATTATAATCGTATTTAGTGTTCCACAATCCACCATGTCCGTATTCCACACAACTGTGTTGGACATCTTCAAGAAATTCCAATCGTGTCGGTTTCCATGAATTTTTCTCCTGAGCGAAGTGAGCAGCAATTGATGGAACGGTAAAACAGTTATTAAGTAATTGTCCAGCCTTAATATCAGAGGTATATTTTAATGCAACATTTTTCATTTCTTCGTGGAGAGATTCTGTACGATAAATATCACCATTAGACCGTACAAACTGATCATGATAATCATATTCCGAACTCTGAAACAGCCACACAGATACAGGGTCAATTTTACTGATATCGCTGATAGCATTAAATACATGACCATTATAAAATTTAAGCGTTCTGTCTCGTGGAAATATTTTTACCGCCACAGTCCATGCATGTGCGTTATGATCAATAATATCTATCGAAGCTCCTCTTGATTTATATTTTGGTTTGTTATTGGAAATTTTAATTTCTTTCCCAGCTCAGCAACGTCGCTGATAGACGCTCCGGTATCTTTAACTGTTTCTGCCCACATATTTATTCTTTTACGTCGTAAATCCGTTAAACCGTTTCCGCGTATTGCGTTTGTGAAGTGTTCTGTAACCCTTTCAGCTACACAATTTATTCGTGACGAAGTCAAGGATGATAATTTCATAGGTTTGAGATCATTGACGTCAGGTTTATTATTTAACGGATATACCGCGTACAGAACCGCAGTCACAGGATATACTCGTTCGTAATATGGTTTGTCAATACCAGTAAGTATTCCTGGTTTGGAATTTTTACTAAGAACAATATTATTTCCTGACTACATATGGATAGAATCGCGTTTGTCACGAATAATCCAAGTGTCATGGTCTGTCTTTACAATAAATTTTATTAAAATAAAATATTTCTGAACAAGGTAGTCAGTAATCTCTCTTCCTCTTTTGTCATTCATCACATTAACAGTATTTCCAATTCTGAATGTCGACCACACATGAGCCGCACCATCGTCGCGAAATTCCTTTTTGGCTTCACAGATACGTTTTGTTATATCTTTATTCGTTAAAGCTAGATCTTGCATCGAAAAACTAAATTTATATTTCGGCAGTCTGTCAAGATCAAATCTAGCTCCAGAATGTTCAATTGCGGATAATTCCTGCATTATTATAATTAACACAAATATATATTTAAATTGAATTTTAATCTCTTGTATATGATTCAAACAAATAATCAATGCCATTGGCTTATGATCGGACATACTTCTCCTTGTAACAAAGCATGCGTAAACGAATTCTGCGGCTACCATATGCAATGTGTTAGACAAGGTTTCAAAAGAAAATTTGTACACTCTCCCACCATGTCACTTGGTGGGTGCAATTTTGCACTCCCTGGGTGATTATGATGGGGGATTGTGCAAAAATTTCTATTGGACGTAGAGAAGGCCCGTAGTATTTTCTTTAAGATAAGTTTATATGTAACTGTGTTGTCCCTATAAATATATGTAAATACGTTACTGTAAATACTGTTACTGTAAATATGCTTGCTTGATTTAAGGGGTTACATGAAATCACAATGCCTAGTCAGCCCTCTGAATTTCTAGTATTTCGTTTCGATTAGGAATTCGCTGGGGGGGTGTTTATGCGTCTGCGTCCATAAGATAAGTTTATGTATAACCTCTGAGCCTGCTAGGATGTCCTTTGGCAACCTAGGGGTTTCACATGGGGTTAAACTGTGCTGTAAATATGCTTGCTGTAAATACCCTACTGTAATTAAGATTCTGTGTTTTGTGCTGTCCTTATTTAAGATATAATCATAATCATATGTATATAATCATAATCATAATCATATGTATATAATCATAATATGTATATAATAATATGTATATAATCATATGTATATAATAATATGTATATAATCATAATAATATGTATATAATCATATGTATATAATCATATGAATATAAACATAATCATATGTATATAATCATCTTGAAACAGTCCTTAGGGACTATTATTTTTATTTTATTAATATTATTCTGATTTTATTCTTATATTAAACAAACATAATGAATATAATGAATTCCAAAAACATTAATGTCATTATTTCTGCGATTAAAATATTACAGCATAACGGTATAAATGTATCTGATAATCTTAATCCTGAAAAAATTCTGTCTGACTTTGAATCATTAGAACAACGGAAATTAGAGAACAGATACACTTTGCCATCTGATTATAAATTCATGAAGTTTATCCAGCAGGCAATGTTACAGTCGCTGGCAACAGTTACAGATAATCAGGTAAAACTGTTTTGTACCTCTCTCAAACGCTATTGACAAAATTCAGTTAGAATTATCTCATGAATACGAACAGAAAAAGATTATGAACTTTCGTATAAGACAGTTAAGAGAACATCGTGAAAATGAAAGTGAAGGTGGAGTTAATGTGATAATGGCTAAACAAAATCCCTGGCAAAACTAGTATACAGGTTATTTACTTATTTTATTTTATTCTGATAATTACGATTTACCCCAGTAAAAAAAAATATTCTGATCCGAGTTAGATTCGGATATATTTTTTTTTTTGTTTTTTTTGTTTTGCAATATAACGCTCTATGATCTCACATACAGATTAATACTTAAAACTTCATTTTGTAAATCCAAAATACGTCCTATTTGGTCTGTAAGTTTGAAATGTATCCTTGATAATAACGGATTATGTACACGTAGATAAACGGGGTTAATTGGTTCAGATACAATTAACCACCCGGGTGGCGCTTGAGGCCTGAATGAATATATTATATACCCCCGCTCAGCAGTGCTACTTTTTGAAAGATCTACTTGATAGCTGCCATCAATTACATCACATACTAGATTGACTGCGATCGTTGATGTTATATTAACAATACCAGGTGAGATATGACGGCCTCCACCGTATGGATAATTATTGTGTTTAAGCATAACCGGTGGTGGGGCTATTTTTATCCACGCTGCAAATACTTTAGGGAAATATTCATCATTGACATCGTTGAGTTGTTTTTCAAATGCAGTTCTGTTAAATTATAAATGTTTGTAAATCTTTTTCTGTTATTTTGTAATGATCAAGAAATAATTGCTTAAGTTCCGGATCTGTGTAAGAACCTCTGACTGTAGCAGCGTTTATAATACTTCGATTAGCGATGTATAAATCAAATAAGATCGCATTTAAATGTTTTATTGTTTCGATTATCTGATTTTTTACACCATCGTCATAATGTTGTGATAATGAAATAAATAAACTTCTTAAATCATTAAGTGTTTTATCGTATTCAGGTTTAAGAACATCTAAAAATATTTTTAAAAAATTCTTCATCAACAATCTCTCTATCAGTCTTCGTCCTGGCGTCTTTGATGACATCAAATGGTGATCTATCTATCTTGGGGATCCTTTTACCGTCAAAATTGGTAAAGTAATACTCGCAGTTTGGATCAAATTCAAATCTTATATAATGCCATGCATCTTTTTTTCGATATTCTGGATCTTTAATGAATCTTTTTTCGCTTGTCTTAAATTCATTTTTGGTTGGTTCTGGAATTCCATTTGACTTTTGGTCTGGAGGAACATCAGGCCATCCTAACACAGATCTGATGGAACTTTGATAAATATCTACAACATAATCAGGGGAATTTATTTCAGCCGCCGCTGATAATGTTGGTTCGTAAACAGTGATTGCTATTTTGGATTCTTTTCCTGTGATAGATTTAATTCTACGTTGGAACTCATGATTAATCTGTTCTATTTGATAACTGCCCGTTGAAATTCCAAAAACTTGCCAATCAGGAGTTGCATCAGGTTTATTCTTATTCGCAAATACAAATGAATTGTTTGCTGGTAGTCCACCAAACAATTTTGACCTGATATTTGGCCAGCTATTATAAACTCGTAATTGTGCTAATGCTATTTCACTTGCAGGAATTGCAGTTGGAAAGTTAACGTTAAATTCAGGATTGGTCGAACTTAATGATATCATATTAGTTTTTGACGGCGTTGTATTAGTGACGATCTGTTGTAATAGTTCTAACGCTGACATTATTTAAAATACTCCGTTATTTAATTATTATTTTAATAGAACGCACTCTCGGGAATTCAATCTTCATTCTTATCACAAATTACTTTATCACTAGAATCGCTAGCGATTTTAAATGCTTCATCGTAGGTTTTCATTATCGTTGCGAACTCCTCATCAGATATTTTACCATCGCTGAGGTACGCAGAAAGATACGATGATAGTTTAGAATAAGATGTTGTTGTTGTGTGTAGTTTTATTAAATACTCGTGTAATTTATCATTTGTACACGTAGATATCTTCTTAGCGATAATACTAAGAATGCCTGCGATAATCGTTGAAGTTGAAACGACAATTGTTACAACTGCAGGTGCTGTCATTGTTATTGTTGATAATAATAATCCGGTTCCAGCAATAACAGCGGAAACTGAGTAAACAATTATATCAATAACAACCATACGTCTGCGATATTTTTTTTACTTTTACTGTATAATCGTCGATGATATTTTCTAGTTTGGTTTGACACTCACATACTTGAGCGTATCTGTGACATTGAACGTCGATAAGTGACTCCGTCACTTGATTCATTATGCAATTACAACTTCATTTAATTAAGTAATTAAACAGTTTCAGCTACGAATTCCAGACACCACCAGTAACGTCTCGGGGGCATTTCCGTTGATGTTAACGTAAACATTTCTTTGATGTCCTTGGTTAGCATCACCAGTAGAGGATTATGATATACATTCGCTGATAATGAAGTGGCCGCAGTAATTTCCAAACCGTACACAGATAGCCTGTATAACCCAGTTACTTCTGCGGTATGTTCGAGAGTGTTATCGCGCGGTGTCCACGTTGATGATCCTGATGCTACTGTGTACACGATATTTTTAATATGTCCGTGTGGAATTTTAATCAGATTAGTTTTTTGAACAATAATAGGTATTCGGTTAATAATGTCGTTGAGTTTCATGTTAATGTCGGAGAGTTTGATATCAACAGTTGGTGAACTTCCAAAAAAATCATTAATAGATCTGTTTATGTTTCTACGAAAATTTAAGAAAGTTTGTACGTGATTAGTAAAATTAGTATTGAGTGTAGTCATTTCATTATTGATTGTAGCTAACGAAGTTGTCATAGGGATTTCCTTATCGTCTACATATTTCTTCGTTGCAGCGTCGAAATCTGATTCTGGTGTTCTAAGATTATTAATACTATTATTATTCATATTGAGAAATGCACGCATTATACCACCGTTGACTAATACGTACTTAGATTCTTGATCATCTACGTATTTTTTTGTTGCTGCATCTATATCTGTGGCTGGGTTTCCAAGGTCTATAATTTTATTTCGATTCATAATAATGTGACCGGTGAATGAATCACCAGCTTGCTTGATAAAATCGTAACTGATTTACCGGAATCTTGTATTTTACCTTGATCAGCAAAAGTAACGATATTATTAATAACCGCGGTGGGAATTCGTATAATAACATCTAACAGTTGTATATTACTCGTTTTTAATCGTCCTTGTTTATCCTGAAAAACAACGACTTCATTTTGATCCACACTTGTGATATTTAATAAATCATCGATTTCATTTCTGAGCTGATCAAGAGTTGCATATTTAGATAAATCGACTTGCTGCTGAGCTTTGCGAGAAGATCTTCCATAAATATCTACCATTATATTTACTAGTATCTGTTTAAGTGTGACAACGTGGTATATTCATGCACGACTTTATGAGGTGGCGTTGTTGATTTTGATACAGCATAAAGTACAGCGAGTACTTCTCGACCACATATTGGCGGATCCGTTATTTTTTGTGTTGGTAATGTTGAATACCAGATCTTAGAACGCATCGAATTCTTACTTTGCATAGCAGTACTTGTGTTAACATACTCTAAAAATTCTTTTGGTGGTGCCAACCCATACGAATCAAAATAAATAATTCCACGTGGATCAATTGCATATGCCACCCAATGAGTGCTTGGGCCAGAGTTTTTATCGAGATTAATAATACCAGTTTCATGTTGCATTGCAACGGTAGGTAACTGATCACGCATAAAAACTCCTCTAAAGTTTTTTATATTCAGTTGCTTAGCAGCATTAAGTAAATCAAAATTAGACATAGGGAGAATCATCGATTTCGATGACGAAGTTACCGGGAGAGTCTTAGACCTTTTCCGTACCATGAATATGGGGTCCCTGGAAGTCTTAGACCGCGACCTTATACTGGGCCTGATAATCTTAGACGGCCCACCTGTGGAACGTTTGGTGCTCTTAGACGTCTTCCGCGTTGTTTTGCCCGTGATCTTTTTTTTAAGTTTTCTGCGTGCATAATTCCTTGACCCGTTGCTTTCTTTAACGCCATTCCAGCAACGGTTCCAACAGCGCCTAAAGCAGCTTTTGCAACAGCTGGGGCTGCAGCGGCTATTATTGCTGGTAACGCAGCAAGAAGTGGAAATATACCACCCGTTTTAACGATGTCTTTAATGACACTCGCGGAAAGATTAAGTTTTATACCTTTATTTAATTTTTTTGCTTCATTGAAATGCTTATGCTGGCGTTCTGATAATGATAGCTTATTCGGACCACTTGCGATTTGTTCTCGCTTTAGTGATATTTTTGCCGCACAATTAGTTTTTGATGATGATTGTAGCTTTTTAATCTGACCAGGAGTCAGACTGACATTAACTAGATGTGACATTTATAATTATTATGAGCGATCTAATTACATGTTTTCTATTGGGGCATCAATAACTCTCATTCGTCCACCAACACCTTTAAGTAACATCGATTTATCGCTAAGTATAACAGCAATTGCTCTGCAATCAGGTACAGCATCAACATCTCTGTTAACATGAGCTCGAAAATTTATATCAACGACGGACTGTCTGGTTAAATCTAAATGTTCCAGCGAAAAGTAATACATCGGATGTAATGTTGTAAAATCTAACTGTGATATTTGCAAACCAGAATCAATATTCTGATCACGCCCCATGAATGTTATTAATCGATGATATGCACGTGCAACATGATTTTGACCGAAATTTAGCAACACTTCTTCAGAAGGTTCTTTATGTCCGTTTATCTTTAAAGAAACCTCAGAAACACCGAGTTGATCAAATATCATTGTGCTTAGATTTTGTGAGTCTACTCGTTCAGTATTTTGAAGTGCAATAAATATATGTCTTGGTGCAGAAACACCTTGCTGTGATGCTATTTGCCAAGTAAATAAACCATTAACTGTACTCTGCACAGCATCTGTGGTCATTGTCAACCATGATAACATTGATTTACCACCTTGACTCATAAAAGAAAGTAAATGTTCTTCTTCAGGTATTGTTGGAGTCATTACTGGCATCCACAATGAAAGTTTTGTAAGAATTACTTTACCAGCATCACCAGCGGGTCTCCATATTGCATCATCGTCGGTACCTTTTCTTACAAGTACAACTGTGTGTTTGGTTCCGAAAATGACTTTTCTGACATTTCTGCAAAATCCAAAGATATGTGATAATGGAATCGCACACGAAAATGCTCTCCTTGTACCGCTTAACATTGCTCGACGTGATCTAAATCCTAAGTTGAAATCTGGATCTACATTAATAATCATACTTTGTACATCCGCGTCGGCGTTTCTAGCAAAATTTCTTGGTCGTCCTCTATCATACTGTCGATACTCAGCGTGGTTAGAAGTATCTTTTACAAACATCATTGATGGACCAGCTGATCTTGAGTAATCATCACTATATCGCGCAAGACCAAGTATCGTCGTGGCAACATCAACATCATTATAGATTGCTTCAATATTTTTTCCATCAATCATGTATATGGCGCTTTTGAATAAAGCCATAACACCGTTGTCAACAAAACCAACACTAACATCAGCGTCGTATTCAGTATTATCTGTTTTTAGAATTTCACCTTCAACCTCGATAAATGCTTCGGCGGGTAAGAAGTATCTGCTTGTATCCTGAACTTGCAGCTCAATTTGTCCACGCTGATTTGGCTCTCGTGCGTCATAAGAATAATATTGATAATCGCGCACAGATTCATCTTTTAAAACTGGTGCGTCAATGTCAAACGCGGGATCAGATATACGCTTGAACATATTTATTATTATCGTCTTCGTCTAACACGAAGACCGCTTCCTGCTATCAGACTAGCGGTTATATTCTTTTCTTTTTCTAACCCAACATTAGTGTTGGTAGCCAACTCTGCTAGTTTTTGATTAGCAGCTTGATTTATTATTTTACTGACATTTGCGGGCATCACTTCAGTGCTGGCCAGTTTCACTAGTTGAGGTTTTCGTCGTATTAATCGCGCTAGTCTATCCTTGATTGTTGAGAATGCTTTGCTAGCAACATCACCAACAGCGCCAATACCTTTTTCACGAACAACATCAATAGCTTTCATTCCTAGTTGCTTTGCAAGCGGTATTGCTTTTGGGGCTATCCTTCTAAATAGATCTTGAACAACATCACCTAGTCCATCTCCGTAGGTCGTTTTGTATACTGGTAATCGTGAATTTATTACCCTGACCATGGTTGGTCTATGAGTATTGTGTACGATCATATTATTATTAAGTGATTTTATCACTAATTGCATCTAATTACATACTCAGTCACTATGATAATCGTCACTAATTTCATTAATAAGGGACCGATAAACACCAATATCCATAACACCACCTGTAAATAATCGTTGACAAATATCAGCTGCTTTATTAATGATTTCTGGGGAATTATTACCAGCTCGTTTTCCTCCAATGAGAATTTCTAGTCGATCAACATCAGCAAGGACGTTATTGGGACAAGTAATAAAGCCACTTCCTAAACCACTTCCAGTTGCGCCAGGATCTTGATATTCTTCCTCTGTTGTTCTAACTGGTCGTCGTGGTGATTACAATTGTTTCATTAATTCTTCTAAATGTTTATCTTGTTCTAATTTTTTTTGTTTTATTTGTTCCATTAGTTGTAATTGTGGTGATCGTGGTAATTCAAATTGTAATTGTTGTGGTGATCGTTGTGGTGATGATGATAACTGTTGCAATTGTTGTGGTGATCGTTGTGGTGATGGTAATGGTCGTTTACCTTGTTTAGCTCTTTCTTCTATATGTTTATGTACAGCCTTATCAAATTCATTATAATTAATAATATCTTCATTAGATATAATTTTTGGAATATCAGTAGCAACGCGATATACATCCTTAATCCAATTGGCAGAGCTTAGAGATTTAACATGTTCTGGTTTTACATATTTTTGTCTTTCATAATATCCAAACGCGGCAATATCAATTAATTTTTTTGGATCCCTGATAGCAGCAATACCTTCAGGCGTAAATTTATCTATTATCTTAGTTATGGTTCTTGGTTTTGGTTGTGGTTGTGGTTGAACTGCTTGAATACGAGCAGCAATATCAACAGGTAATGCTTCAAGAGCTCTTTGTGTTG
>JAECUM010017327.1:0-21364 GCA_016617855.1 Megalonaias nervosa | reverse complement strand
AAAAAAAAAAAAAAAAAAAAAAAAAAAAAAAAAAAAAAAAAAAAAAAAAAAAAAAAAAAAAAAAAAAAAAAAAAAAAAAAAAAAAAAAAAAAAAAAAAAAAGCAAAAGGAGTTAAAATAACAAGTTGTAAAGAATAAAATATTATTTTAAGATTTTTCGTTCGCTATTATTTGGCAAGTAAAGAAATCACATCGCTGAAATGACCGCGATAAGATCATATCACCATCAGGTAAAAACAGACAAGATAGCCAAACAAAGATTGACTAATTTTGATGATAAACGATACTGTGTCGATGGTATAAACACATTCGCGTTGAGACATTATAAAACACAACTCAGTAAATAAGACGCTTTTGCAAAAATGTTCGGAAATCATTGATGAATGCAATAAAAAGGAAGAGTAATAAAAGTATTTTCATTAATCTTCTGTTGTGCGAGCTTTATTGCAGATGCAATATTATTAATAAACTGTTGACGGTTTTCTTCCTCCGCAGCTTGTTCACGTCTAGCTTTTTCAACTTTTTCCTTGAACTGTTCATGAACAAAGGCATATTTTTTTCAGGTCCTCTATTCTTTTCATATAAGGATCCTGTTGCTCAGTTGGTTTAATTGTAGCAGATTTTTCTGGACTTATTGACTTAGTTCGTTTAGGAATAATATTTCTTCCTAGCTCAATACCTTTCTGTGAACCTGATTTACTAGGTCATCACAATGGCATTTTAATAATCTTGGTATTAAATACATTTCAGATTTGTTATACTCAGTAGTTGGAGAAAAGGAGGTTTCTTGCTAGATTTTTTAGGAAACAAGCAATAGAACTATTTCTGGACGCGCTAAAAAAAATATGTCATCGTTTAAACGTGTCAGTGTGGAAATCTCATCTTATTCATTCTTTAATAATATGGCTTACCTGGTGAGACTACTAAATTTTGACGTAGAAGGTTTTAGATATTGAAACCAAGCTTGGAAAGATGGAAACATATGGAAATGTGCTCATAACCTCCTACTGAGAGGTATCTTAAAACAGGAACTGATACCGAATCGAAGCTAAGATGGTGGAAGATATCGGTTGGCCAATGAAGTCACGCGCAAATGAGTGACGCATTGTTTGGTTCTAAATTCAAGACAGGCAGTGCAGTGGTCAGGCGCAGAAAAGAATACGTCTGATCTTTTCGCTGTATGAATAGCAACTGCAGCGGTTTCGAGGCTAAGGCGGTTGAAAACATTGGTTAGCCAATGAAACCACATACAATGAGTGACACACTGTTTTGTTCTAAGGCAATGTCGCAAAATAATGCAAACACTCTTGCGTTTTATTATTGAAGTGCAGACAGACAAACAAGTGAACTTGCAATTCCGAATTTCAATCAGGAACTTAAAATGCTCAAACATGCTGACGATTGTAAAATCCTTATAACAGACTCAAACTCCTCTAAACACTTTTGCAAAAGAAATTTGAAAATTTTGGGAAAGCCTTCGTGTCGAAAATTAATCACGACAAAACAGAACTATTACTAATAGGAAACTGGCGAGGAAATCACCCGGGACTTCCCCCACATCTAATTAACGAGACAGTTAGAGCCTTAGGTATCACCTTTGGCAAAAATGCAGAGGTAGAAAACTACAAAAATATGAAGAAAAAGATAGAAAAGAACATAGCAATCTGGGCACTTACGTCACTTAGCATTATGGAGCGAGCCCAATTGGAAATTACACGCACGCACGCACGCACGTACGCACGCACGCACACACCCACCCACCTACCCACCCACCCACCCACACCCACACCCACACACACACACACATATATATATATATATATATATATATATATATATATATATATATATATATATATATATGCTATATATATATATATATATATATATATATAATGAAATCCAAATCCACTAATATAGATCACAAAGAGTTCTACAAAATAGATAAAATAGTTAATCAACTTTTTATGGAACGATAAACTTCACTATCTCGCTAAAGAGTATTTATGTTGAACAAAAGAAGAGGGTGGGATTAATATTCCGAACTTAAGCATTTTGAAAAAGAAATCCTCACAAATATTTTAAACTGAGTAAAGTATATATATATATATATATATATATATATATATATATATATATATATATATATATATATATATATATATATATAGGCTGGGATTTACGCTCAAACAAGCTAGTTAATGAAGTTCCTGCACGATGCATGGTTGACTGGAGAAGTGGCCATAAGGCGTCACGTGATTAGAAGAATGCTCCAATGCCCCTTATGTAAAAACGCGGATTTTACCCACAAAAAACAAAAACGAAACAAAACAAAACAAAACAAAAACAACTAACAAAATACACGTTATCACTTAATGTAGTACAACAAGACAGAATGGGATACCCTAATAAATTTAACGCAACAGAAAAGGCGATATCATGAAAATTATCTTCTATGTCTAGACGGAATACCAGGCAAAGATATGCTTTTAAAAGTGATTAATTACATAACAAAAAACACACTGAAGTGTGGACAAGTTATTGTGATAAAAGATAGAGCTATAATAACTAACTGCGTTTATTAGAAAATATCTTAAATATATTCCAACTCCTGTACTGTTGTGCGATCTCTATAGGAGATGGGATCCAGGACTTCCTTTTGATTTCGGGTCTAACCATTAACACATAGATGTGATAACTGCCAAGCATTTGTTAAGTCGTGCGATATATCGCCTTTGCCGATTCAAGATTCCGGTCTTCGGCTGGTCATGTAACCTTGCGTAAGAGTTTAACACTAGCCCGCAGCAATCTTTAGACATCAAACACATGGCCGCGGTAATATTCCTAAGACATGTAGATTATAGCTTATATATGACTTTATAGCTGGGGCTTAGCAAACATGACACCACCACCCCCACACTTGAGAATAAAATCGGGATTTTATTCCCCCAAAATTGCTCCAAATGCAAATGTGCATTACTGCAAGCAATAAAAGAAACAGAATCATAACGACGCTACACACTGACTACAGACACGAATATACATACAACATACGGTTATTTACTGTGCTCCTGCTCATGAAATCGGCGCCTAACGTTCTCGGTTCCTTTCACGTATCTGATCTGCATCTGGTACTGCTGTAAGAACAGCGATCATCGCATCCAGCCTCCATTCAACAATTTCGCCTGCGCGAGATAGGCGAGGGGTTGTTGGTCGGTCTCCAATATGAACTTCCGCCCGTATAAAAACCGCTCGAACCGTGATATCCCGAACACGATTCCGAGGAATTCCCTCTCCGATACGGAGTAGTTCTTCTCGGCAGCAGACAGTTTCCGACTGCCATACGCGACGGAAAAAGCGTTCCCTCGTGCTTTTGCAGTAGTACTGCTTCCATGTCCGTGTCACACGCGTCAGTGCGGAGCACGAAATCTTTGGACAGATTCGGTAGTAATTACAATTTAGATCCGAATGATAACTTCCAGAACTCGTAAGAGAAATTTTGTATTCACCTAGAGGGATTGCAGATCAATAGGGTTACTTCGAGATCGAAGCCACTCGTAATTTGGCCGCAAAACTTAGAGGTAGATTCTAAGGAAAGACAAAGCTTCGAAAAGGAAGCTTTTTAGGGGACACAGAACTTCGGGTTCTATTGGGTCCCGAGTCTTCAAGAGTTGGAGACGGAATTGAGGCTGTAGCCGAAACAGTCGAAGTCGACAGAAGAGTAGTCGTGGTAAAGGAAGTGGAGGAGGAGGAGAAGGAATCTAGAGGAAGTGGAGGAGGAGAAGGATTCTAGAGAAATTCGAGGAGGAGAAGGAGAAGGAACTTGGAGAAAAGTCGAGGAGGACGGGGAGAAGGGAGCGGGAGAAATAAGAGAGAGAAAGGATACACCAGATGAGTAGAAACAGAAGGACAGGTGGAAATCTATCTCACACTGCTAATCAAGAGATGTAATAGGCTTATTAAAGGGTCGAGCGGAAGGAGTGTAATTGGAAATTTGAGTCATTTGATTATTGAATTGTTATTAAATTGTTATTCATTGAATTTCAACGTATATATATATATATATATATATATATATATATGACCATCTAACAATCGGCATTGCTGTCTGGGGGCTCGGAGCTTTTACATCTCTCTTTCACTAAATTTAACTTCCAACAAAATAGAGCCTGGGTGGGACTTCTATAATAGTTTAATAAAACATTATGAGCACCCCACCCCAACCATAACAATCCCCCTCAGTGGCGGTGTAGTATTAAATTTTGACCCCGTTGAATTCTGACCCCGCCGGGTCTGCTTTCAACGTTGAAAGTTGACCCAGGGTCAGTTCTTAACGTTGAATTTTGATTTCACAGTCGTTGAAAACTGATCTCAGCGTTGAATTTTGATCAGATTTCCGGGCCATTTTTTAACGGATATTGTTTTAAGTTCCGCATACATGGGTTTATGAATCGTCAAAAAGGAAATGCATAGTATGTATAAATATGTATAAAATCAACAAAAGGAATGTAATGCAGTACATGCAATAATGAAATTATGCATATAGTTATCTTCCTTATTTGAAATGGATATGATGTAATTTTGTTTGTACTTCGTCTGCTGCATTCCATCAAACATATCAGAAGTACCCAGATATCTAGGCATGACCAACTATATTTGACGATTTAACCCAAATTGTTCAACAATCAATGAGCCTCTTCGAGCCTTAACCAACCAAAATCCACCATGGGAATAGAGTGAAAAACACCATAAAGCGTTTGAAAAACTCAAACAGAATTTAACAAATAACGCAGTAATAGCGTATTTTGATCCTAATAAGGAAACGCAATTAATTTCAGATGCAACTCCTGTCGGTCTAGGCGCATTATTAACTCATAATGGAAAGGTTATTGCTTACGCCAGCAGAACACTTTCAGAGGTGGAAAATCGGTATTCACAGGCGGAACGTGAAGCAAAAGTTTTGAGTTGTGAGCACTTCCATCCGTACCTGCTTGGTCATACATATAAGCTAATCAGTGACCACAAGCCCCTGGAAATTATTTTCAACGGTCTAAAATCACGACCCTCTGTAAGAATCGAGAGATGGCGATTGAGATCACAAGCATACAGTTTCAAAGTAGTTTACAGACTAGGTAAAACAAATGCAGCAGATTACATTTCGCGACATCGCATGGCTGGAACTGAATGCTGTAAATATTCTGAACTTGCAGAACCTTATGTTCAGTTCATATCTATTAATGTTGTAGGTATCACAGTACCAATTGTATTTCCATAGACCTCAATGCTACTGTTTTGTGAAATAAATATATTTTCTATCCTACCTCAGCATGCTTTTCACACACTGTCATAGAAAACAATGTTGGATCGTCAGTTTGACAAGGACAGAACCAGGTACTTTATTGCAATTTAAATAAATAACTCTGTAGGGACTAAACAAGGTTAAGAGTTACCATTTACAACAGATGCATTTTCAGTGATGTGTATGACACTTTTAAAAAATCATAAAAAATACAAAATATGATTTAGATATGAATTAACATAATCTCAAGCAGCAGAGGAGGTGAACAGACCACTTGTCTGAATCGTCATTTGTCTAAAAAATAAAGGTTCCTACAAAGGCTGAAAAACAAGGTCAATAACGTTAAACTGAAACCTCTAACCATACGGTGGAAAACAGACCACAATAACGTCAAATCGTCTGGGTTAGCTCATTTTTGTTATTCCATCGTTGACTCTTTGTTTTGTGTTTCGTTTACTCACCGGGTCACTCAATATTGGTCGTTCACCTCCTCTGCTGCTGTAATTAACCAAAGATTTTATCAAGACCTATACGATACCTAGATCTTGGGTCATGTAAATTTATTGTTATAAATCCGAACTGAACAGCTTGTGCTTTTGAAAAGAAGTTTTTAAACTTAATCATGTCCATATCCCCTGAACACCAAGTATAATAAATATTTTGTAAGGTATAATTATCTACTCCATTAAACACGACTAAAATATTGCAGTTATCTCTGATCACTTTAGGTATTTGTGTATATCGCTGAGTAACATAAATCACATCAGTATTTTTATGTCTGCCTCTGGAAAATATCCGAGCTGGATTTGATTGTTTATCTAACATAATATCGTCATATACTACGAGGTTATTAATAAATCCATCTAGGTCATCTACAGATGGGGCTTCATCAATATCGGTAATAAAGTCAACAACATCATTACCGTCTTCATTCAGCAATTTTGCATTTTCATTAAAATCTTTAAGTACTTCGTAACATCATTGATCATCTACAGATGGTGCTATTAAATATAATTTATCCCACTTGATCCATCGTATTATCAGATTAAGTAATAATTGTGTTTTACCAGATCCAGATGGGCCTATTATAACCATTCTAATAGAATCTGGTAGTGCTGGATGGTGCCTTACTGATTCTTGCTTTCGTGTCGCTGAGAAGTCAATTATATCCATATAATAAATAACATGAATTTATATTGCGTTCGATGCAGAGCACCCACGTCCACCACTGGATTAACGACAATAACAACAAAAAATAAAAGATCTGCAATTACAGCCAATGTGTAAAATGTGGCACAAGAAAATATAAATTTATTCCTCTTGACTTGTCAGTCAAAGGTGGAGATATCGCTGCTTCATTAGGAAAATTACCAGGAGTTCCATGGGCTAAATACCCCGGTGAGGAACATCTTCCTGGATATAATTATTGTGGTCCTGGAACTCGACTTGATATCCGACTTGATGATCAAGATCAACCAAGACCTGGAGAGTATCCAACAAATAAGATTGATCAAGCGTGTCATGTTCATAATGTTGCGTATAAAAGCAAAGATTTACAACAACGGCATCTCGCAGATGTGAAATTGATTCATGCGTTAAATTCTTACCCAATAAATCTCTCACAGAAAAACTCGCTAGTTTTCTAGTAAAATCTGCTATGAAAGGTAAAATAATGCTAGGGGCTGGTAATTAATTATATAACCATTATAATGGAATCTGTTTATTATAGCCCAAGAGGATATTGGAGAGGCAGAGCAGCGATTAGTAAACTTGCTGAAGCAGCAAAAGTCTCACGTGCTGTTGCTGCAGCGTGGTTAGCACGACAGGCAATATGGCAAATTTATCTACCACCACCTAAAAAAAATCAGTATGCACATTTTGATGTCAGCACCCCTAATGAAGTTCATCAAGCAGATATTTTATTTTTACCACATGACACCATTAAAATTAGCAGATGTCAATCACGCACGTACAAATACGCATTGACTGTCGTTGATGTTGCAAGTATATATAAAGAAGCTGAACCATTATCAACAAAGACAGCATCTGAAGTTGCATCTGCGTTTGAGTGAATTTATCAACGTGGTGGTCTACGATGGCCACAATTATTACAAGTTGATCCTGGCAAAGAATTTCTTGGTGCGGTATTATCGTTGATGAATAAACATAACGTTAAAATCAGACGAGGACATACTGAAATTCATTGTGATCAGGCAATCGTTGAACGATTTAATCGAACACTTGCTGAGCGGTTATTTGGATATCAATATGCAAGGGAAATATCCACTGACTTTAAGTCGGGGGAGAGATCTCGTGAATGGGTTGCAAGGTTACCAAGTGTGATAGCTGCTTTGAATAATGAAATTACTCGTGCAACTTCCATGAAACCTTCTAATGCGATCACAAAAAAAATATATACAAATACACCGACGTGAATCTTCCTCTCAATCAGTATTAGGTAATGTAACTGTAAGATATTTATATGAACCTGGTGAACTTGAAGGTGGTAAAAAAAGAGCAACTGATCCTATCTGGAGTGTGACTACACATAAAAATTCTAGCGTGGTTAGATCCACAGGTAGACCTGCAATCTACAGACTAGATTCGACGGCTCCTCAACGTGGATTTGTACGTGAACAATTACAAATAATTCCTGAGGACACACAATTACCACCACCTTCACTTATGTAAACTAGCACCAGGGCGTCCAGCGCCCCGACGTCGATTACATTCAAGACAAGTTAGCATCACATTATCACGTGTATGACCAAGATCACTATTAATTCTGTCTACGGTGAATTGTCTTGGATTATTATTCGAATATTGCCACAACATTACTGAGTTACAGCTTGCACAATGATTATTCTGTCGTTGCTTTAGTGTTATAATAAATTCAGTATCAATATCAAAGTCACGCTTATTTTTTTGTCACATTGCTTATAACTAAATAATTTTTTTCTTATTGCGTCATTGCTAACAGTCTGATCATTATTTTATGTAAAATTCATAATAACCCTATGTAGTTGAGATATTCTTCTGATTCGAGATACTGCAAGATAGACTAAATTTGACCACTCGATTCTGTCATCGACAAGCCAAATATTTGTATCAGAAATAGTTAATCCCTGTGACGAATGAATAGTTATAGCGTATCCTAACGTCCACGGCGATTTATTCATGCTTAATGCGCTCTCAACAACATCAACAGCAACCAAAACAATATAATTCAAGACAAGATTTCGTATTCCATCACCAGGAATTTCAACTTCAATGTTCTGTCGTCGAGTATCTGCTGGGCGATAACATAATGGTACAGGTAGATTTGAAAACTTTTCTTTATGTAACAGAAATAATTTTTCACGAACTATTTTTCTACTTGCGACTATCAAATCAGCAGGTCTCCATAAATTAAAAAAATTATTCATAGTAGTTTCTGG
Organism: Megalonaias nervosa; assembly: GCA_016617855.1. NCBI lineage: Eukaryota > Metazoa > Mollusca > Bivalvia > Unionida > Unionidae > Megalonaias > Megalonaias nervosa. The sequence goes on along the minus strand of JAECUM010017327.1, from coordinate 12,629 downwards.
AATTACTTACGCATTATCTCACATTGTATTTTATCTGGCTGTAGTCTGATTAACCTTTTAAGTTCTTTCAGCGGTTCATCAATAGCTCTATGGTCATCAGTTATTTCTTCATAATAATCTACATTATTCTTCAGCCATTCATGTGGTGACTGTCCAATAAAGGGTGGTGGTTGACCATGATCGCCACACATTATTACAGCAGTATTCTTTGTCAATAACCAATCAAGAAATGTTTTTAATATTTCTAACGATACCGTGTCTATCTCGTCCCAGATAATATATTTAGGTATATATTTTTCACCCATTCGCTCAGGAGTCCATGTGTCTCCACACCAACTGAAGAAACTATGATATGTACATGATTTTACTCCTCGTTCTTTTATTTCTCTGGCCAGTTTATGTGTCGGTGTCAAAACAATTATATCTGAATGGTTGTTCAGGAATAATTTAATAACACGAGTTGTTTTACCTGAACCACCGCATCCATTAAGATAAACAGTCTTATGTCTAGCCACAGGATCATTTACAGATGGTGCTGATGACAATTTGATATTTGATTATTTTTGTAATATATTTCCTTAATTTCAACGTCGGCAGATTCAGAATAACTAAGTATATTTTCTTGTTTTATTCTCCATGATCCCCATTCACCATTACCAAGTAGCGGTTTTAACAAATCCGTGTATTTTTTATTTATGTAGAACGAATTCGTGGCAACTCTGACAGCGTAACGAGGAAATCTATTTATCACAGACAGCAGATTTATCGAAAGGTAGGCTAACATCGAAGATCTGAAATGAGTAAACTGCGGTGAGTCACCATCAATATAGCTTACAATTGTACCTAGTTTGGTTCCGTCTGATAAATAAGCATTACATCGGCTTATAAATGTGTTTTTTTTCCGTTGTATCAGCGATTATAAAATCCAGTTCAGCATCGTCCATAATCAATCTTGTACAGTGTCGTTTATGATCATATGATCCTCCTTGTGTAAATATACCGATTATCTTTCTACCAAGATCTTTTGCAAGTTTCTCATCGCTTTCTTTCCTGCATTTCTATATTTTAACAATGTCATCTTCGTTAAGATCAGGAAATTCTTTCCTGGCATCATCAATATTAAATCTATCTGGTTCTGGTAACCAAACTTGTTTCTGTGGACGATACGATATCATCGCTTCATTTACCTTTGATGATATCAATATTTTATTATCAAGCATATATCGTAATAGTACTATTGGAACCCAACATTTTTCTGAAAAATGTTTTCCAAACCAAGCATAAGTAATCGGATGGAGATTTTTCGTAAACTCGAATGATTCTATATATGCAAATCCGGTTAAGTCAAAATCTGGTAAGGGTCCGTTTATCGCAACTCTGGTCATCTCATGTGATGGATGTCCAAATCTCTAAAAGTATTTGGAACACTCTCCGTATCCAAGAAAACTTCCAGGATAACATGCTACCATATCAACTGAGATAACGTCGCTATAATCGTATTTAGTATTCCATAATCCACCGTGCCCATATTCAATACAACTTTTCTGGACATCTTCAAGAAATTCTGATCGTGTCGGTTTCCATGAATTTTTCTCCTGAGCAAAGTGAGCAGCAACTGATGGAATGGTAAAACAATTATTCAGTAATTGTCCAACCTTGACATCGTCAGAAGTATATTTTAATGCAAGAATTTTCATTTCTCTATGAAGAGTTTCTGTACGATAAATATCCCCACCAGGCCGTACAAACTGATCATAATAACCATATTCTGAACTTTGAAACAATCAAACAGACACGGGGTCAATTTTACTAATATTCCTGATAAAATCAAATATATGACCATTATAAAATTTAACCTTTCTGTCTCGTGGAAATATTGTTACTGCCAAAGTCCGTGCGTGTGCGTTATGATCAATAATATCTATCGAAGCTCCTCTTGATTCATATTTCGATTTATACAAAATCTCTCCCGTTAACGTCTTCACTGTTATTGGAAATTGTAATATCATTCCCAGCTCAGCAACATCTTTAATAGATGCTCCAGTATCTTTAACTGCTTCTGCCCATGTATTTATTTTTTTACGTCGTAAATCCGTTAAACCATTACCACGTATTGCGTTTGTGAAGTGTTCTGTAACTCGTTCAGCTACACAGTTTATTCTTGACTCTGACAGTCTCATCGGCTTGAGATCATTGACGTCAGGTTTATTATTCAGCGGATATATTGCATAGACAACCGCAGTCACAGGGTACCTTCGTTCATAATACGGTTTGTCAATACCAGTGAGTACTCCGGGTTTGGATTTATTATTCAAGAGAACAATATTTTTTCCCGACTGTATGCGGACTGGATCATATTTGTCACGGATAATCCAAGTGTCGTCGTCTGTCCTTACAATAAATTTTATTAAAATGAAATATTTTTGAACATCAAGGTGGTTAATAATCTCTCTTCCTCGTTTGTCATTCATTTTAGTATTGACAACATTTCCGATCCTGAATGTTGACCACACATGAGCCGCACCATCGTCACGAAATTCCTTCTTGGCATCACGGATACGTTTGGTTACATCCTCATTTGTTAAAGTCAGATCTTGCATCCAAGAACTAAATTTATATTCTGGTAGTCTGTCAAGATCGAATCTAGCTCCCGCTGAGACGGCGGAAGGTTCAATTGCGGATAATTCCTCCATTATGATAATTAGGACAAATATATATTTAAATTAAATTTTAGTATATATATATAATGATTCAAACAAAGAATCGATGTAATTGGCTTATGATCGGATATACTTCTCTTTGTAGCAAAGCATGTGTAAATGAATTCTGTGGCTACCATATGCAAAATGTTAGACATGGTAGTCTAGGACCAAAACCGTGTGTGCAATGTGGTGTTGGAGTCAGAGGAAAAACTCAGTTGTGTGAAATGCGGTGGTAAAAAATACAGAGAACTAAAACGATACTATGATAAAAAAAATAATACCTTGACATTGTCAGGTAGATCTCCTATAAAAACCGCAGAAGATTATCTCGCTAGATTTTCAAAAATAATGATTTAGACAAATAATATATATTATTATATAAATGGAGCAAAATGAGTTTGTGAAACATCCAATCATTAAAAATTATGAAGCGTCTCGTGATGGTACTATCAGAAATTGTAGATTGAAAAACCCAGTCGGTACTGTTGATAATGCTGGTTATTTTAGATTTAATAGTGGGAAAAAAAAGATATCTATCTCATAGGTTCATATTCGAATGTTTTCATGGGGTCATCGAAGATGGACTTGTAGTTGATCACATTGATGGAAATCCCAAAAATAATCATTTATCTAAGCTGCAAGTTGTTACAAAGAGTCAGAATTGTAAGGCAGGAAATACAGAAAAGTGTGAAGTATTTAAAAAGAGAGCTATTAAAGCTGTAAATGCAAGTACTGGTGAAGAGAGAATTTTTAATTGCATGAACACGGCTGCTAAATATTTTAATATTGTACCAAGTTCGGTACAACATGTTGCAAATAAAATATACAAATCTACATTTTCAATAAAATATAATCAGCAGATAATATTTGAATATGTCAGATAACTCCGTCCTCTTAACTTAAAATAACAAAAACAGAACAAATAAATATTATTTTTTTACTGTATATAGTTCGACTCTGTCAATTTTGCCAAGGGTTTTGTTTAGCTATCACCACAGTCAAGGGTCCACCTTCACTGTCGCTGCTCTCAGTGTCACTTTCACTTTTGACAGAATCAAATAACATGATCTTTCTCAATTTCATTACACGATTGTCCACAATCTTTTTTCTTTCGTACTCGTGAGACAATTCGGATCTAATCTTTTCGATTGAACGTGCAAGAGGTGCAAATAGCTTCACCTGTGTGTCGTTTACCATTGCCAAGGATTCTAACATAGATTGATAAATTAATTTCACGAATCTATAATTGGATGGCAATGTGTATTTATTCTCGAATTTTCGTTGTTGTAATGATTCAAAATCACACATAATTTTCTGAGGATCAAGATTATCAGATATCTTTAATCCGTCATGTTTTAATTTTTCAATAGCAGAAATAATATCATTAATATTTTCATAGTTCATTATCTAATAAATATTTCTTTAAAATAAAAATAATATCAGTTTCTGAATAATTCTGAATCAGATTGTAAAAATAGTAGTCCCCATAACCCCATGTGAACCCCTAGATTGCCAAACAACATTCTAGCAGGCTCAGAAGGTCAGAGGGGGACTCTTTTTTGAGGACGGCACAAACACATAATTGTATGATTATGATTATATATACATATGGTTATGATTATATTTTTTGCAGATGGCACAAACATAAACTTATCCTAAACTTATCCTAATGGACGGTACAAACACATAAACTTATCCTAATGAATATATAAATGTATGATTATGATTATATATACATATGATTATGATTTTGATTATATTTTTTGCGGACGGCACAAACACATAATTGTATGATTGTATGAATATGAATATATACAAATGGTGATGACAGGGAACCTTGTCTACGTCCAACAGATTTTGTACACTCTCCCCCCATACAAAACCCCGGGGAGTGCAAAAGTACACCCGCCACAAGGGTGTATAATAGGAGAGTGTATTTTGTATATTGTGGATGTCGAGGAAATTCTCCGGGTCCCCCCAATTAATAGCATCTGTCGCCGAATGCAAGGTAATCTTTAGTATTTTTGGAGACTCGAACACACAGAGAGTCTACACTAATGGATCCGAACGCAAACGCCTTAACCCCATGGCTATCGACCTGTTATGAATATATAGTTAAATTTAAGTATGTAACTATTTACACTGTCTCACATGTGATAACTCTGGACTTGTATTTACTAGTATATTCTGATTCTGAATAAAATCACAATTATTATAGCGCTGTAGTGTGGATTTATTTCAGAAACTGAAATATTTTAATTCTACACAGGAAGTCCGGAAGTTGAAGAGTACATTCAGATCAATAATAACATGCCACACCTTGTACATGCAGATATACAGCGTAGTGAATAAAATCAGTTATTGTAGAACTGTAGCGTGGATTTACTTCAATTTTCAAACATAATTCATAAAATCATCGTACATTACATTTTCTGTATAAGTTCTCGTTCGTTAAGTTAAAATACATGTATACAGCTGTGTTTATAAGAGCTAAAAATAACTGATTTGTAATTACGCACTTGCATAAACCGACGTGATTTAAAATCATCAGAGTCAAAGGGTGCATAAATATCCTTTTCTATTACAAATTACTGCTCCAGTGACAGCCAATTGCTTACAGAGAACAGATAAATAGCTAAATAATTAACCGTTTTGATGAAAGAAAACAAAATATCTTCGTGGTCTTATGAATTGACGCAGCGATGGGGGGGGAGATAATTGCTTAATTTACTCTACAGAGAGGACAGAGTTATCTCGCTTCATTATATGTACAATTACCTCAATAGGAATTGATTATTATTCAGATTTTAATGATTGAGTACCGTTTAACCCATCAGATTAAAGAATTTGTAACCATTTTATTAATCAGAGTACCGTTTAACCCATCAGATCGAGAAATTTGTAACCATTTCATTAATCAGAGTACCATTTAGCCCGTCAGATTATGAAAAATCAGTAAAAAAAATATAAATATATTATTTCAGAATCAGATTGTTTGTTTTATTTTTATAATTTACTCAGACGTTCTACGAGCGCACATATAGATTAAAATACAGTGATTCTTGTCTTAGATCCAACAGGTGTCCAGCCTGGTCAGTAAGCTTGAAATGTATCCTTGATAATAATGGATTATGTACACGTAGATAAACTGGATTGATTGGCTCAGATACAATTAACCACCCAGGGGGCGATTGAGGACTAAATGAATATAATATATATCCTTGTTGAGCTTAAGTGGATTTTTCAAGATCTACTTGATAGCTACCACCAATTACGTCACATACTAGACTGACTGCGATCGTTGATGTTATATTAACAATACTAGGAGAAATATAGCGGCCTCCACAATGTGGATCATTATTATATTTAAGAATGGTTGATGGCGGGATTAATTTTCTCCATGAATCACATATTCTTTTAAAGTTTTCATCAATAAAATCATTAACTGATTTCTTCAGCTCTTCATGATTAAATCCTGGAATTATAAATGTTGGTAATTGTTCTTCTGTAATTCCATAATGTTTAAGAAATATTGTTTTAAATAGACGATTAAGTGGAACACGCTGAATTGGGCTGTCTTCATTAACTATATAATTTACCACAAATTTATCTGTCGATGGATTTATTAATAATTTTTCTCTGTCAACGATAGTCTTATTTATATATTCTAAGTCTGATGCAACTTGATTCAAATGTTGTATTGTTTCAATTATTTGATTTTTTAAATCATCGTTGTAGGAAGTGTTAATGCTGGAAAATAAATTTCGTAGATCATTAAGTATACGTTCATGCTCAGATTTAATCAGACTAGAAAATGAGTTAATTAATGCAACATCAAGTATTATTACTTTACCTTTTTTACCATCAATGTTTTTTGTAAAATAGATTTCAATTTTATTAATATATTTTTCTCCTCTTGACCATGGATATTCATTTTTTCTATATTCTGGAAGTTTTATAAATATTCTTTTATCTGTAACGAAATCAGATCGTTGTGGTTCAGGTGGTCCTTGATAAACTAGTTCAACTTCAGGCCAACCTAATACTGATCTAATCGAACTTTGATAAATATCTACAGAATAATCAGGAGAATTTATTTCAATTGCCGCTGATAATGTTGGTTCGTAGGCAGTAATTGCTATTTTTGATTCTTTTCCTGTAATATATTTAATTCTGCGCTGGAATTCATCGTTGATCTGTTCTATTTGATAACTGCCCGTTGGAATGCTAACTACTTGCCAGTCAGGAGTTCCATCAGGCTTATTCTTATTTGCAAATACTAATGAATATTCGGCTGTAATCCACCGAATGGTTTTGATCTAATATTTGGCCAGCTATGATAAACTCGTAATTGTGCTAATGCTATTTCTTTTGCTGGAATTGCGGTTGGAAAGTTAACGCTAAACTCAGGATTGGTCGAACTTAATGATATCATTGTAGTTTTTGACGGTGCTGTATTAGTGACGATCTGTTGAAGTAATTCTCTCGACGTTGTCGAGGACTCAGTCATTATTATTATTGTTATTATTTAATTCTCTATTTTGAGTGACTTTGTCACTAGAATCGCTAGCGATTCTGAATGCTTCATCATAGGTTTTCATTATCGTTGCGAATTCCTCATCAGATATTTTACCATCACTGAGGTACAAGGAAATATATGACGATAATTTAGAATAGGCTGTTGTTGCTGTATGTAATTTTATTATATACTCGTGTAATTTAGTATTTGTACATGCAGATATCTTCTTGGCGATAATACTGAGAATGCCTGTGATAGTCGTTGAAGTTGAAACGATAATTGTCACAACTAGCAGGCGCTGTCATTGTTATTGTTGATAATAATAATCCGGCCCCAGCAACAATAGCAGAAACTGAGTAAACAATTATATCAATGACAACCATACGTCTGCGATATTTTTTTACTTTTATTGTATAATCGTCGAAGATATTTTTTAATTCAATCTGACATTTACATATTTGATTGTATCTGTGACGTTGAACGTCGATAAGTGACTCCGTCACTAGGGTTTGATTCATTATACTATGACGTTAAGTAATTAATTGAGGAATTTCAGCTACGAATTCCAGACACCACCAGTAACGTCTCGGGGGCATTTCCATTGATGTCAACGTAAATATTTCTTTAGTGTTCTTATTTAGCATCACCAGTAGAGGATTATAATGTACATTCGGTGATGATGAAGTGGCCGCAGTAATTTCCAAACCATACATGGACAGCCTCTATAAACCAGTTACTTCTGCCGTATGTCCGAGAGTGTTATTTTGTGGTGTCCATGTTGATGATCCTGATGCTACTGTGTACACGATATTGTTAATTTGTCCGTGTGGAATTTTAATCAGATTAGTTTTTTGAACAATGTTAGGAATTCCACTGACAATGTCGTTGACTTTCGTGTTAACGTCGGCGAGTTTGATATCAACGGTTGGTGGATCACCAAAAAATTCATGTACAAATTTGTACAGACTTGTTTATGTTTCTACGAAAATTTAAAAACCTTTGTACGTGTCTAGTAAAACTAGTATTAACTGTGGTCATTTCATCATTGATTGTTTTTAACGAAGTTGTCATAGGAATTTCCTTATCATCTACATATTTCTTCGTTGCAGCATCAAAATCTAAGTCTGGTGTTCTGAGATTATTAATACCATTATTATTCATGTTGAGAAATGCACGCATTATACCGCCGTTGGCTAATACGTACTTAGATTCTTGATCATCCACATATTTTTTTTGTTGCAAGGTCTATAATTTTATTTCGATTCATGATATGACCCGTGAATGAATCACCAACCTTCTTAATATAATCGTTGACTGACTTACCGGAATCTTGTATTTTACCTTGATCAGTAAAAGTAACGATATTGAGAGTTGTATATTACTCGTCTTTAATCGTCCTTGTTTATCCTGAAAAATAACGACTTCATTTTGATCCACACTTGTAATGTTTAATAAATCATCGATTTCATTTCTGAGCTGGTCAAGAGTTGCATATTTAGATAAATCACCTTGCTGCTGAGCTTTACCACGAGAAGATCTTCCGTAAATATCTACCATTATATTTACTAATGTCTGTTTAAATGTGACAACGTAGAATATTCATGCACGACTTTATGAGGTGGTTTTGTTGATTTTGATACGGCATCAAGTACAGCGAGTACTTCACGACCACATATTGGCGGATCAGTTAATGTTTGTGTTGGTAGCGTTGAATACCAGATTGGAGTACTTTGCATGCTGCTAACATATTCTAAAAATTCTTTTGGTGGTGCTAGTCCATATGAATCAAAATAAATAATTCCACGTGGATCAATTGCATACGCAACCCAATGAGTGCCTGGGCCAGAGTTTTTATCGAGATTAATAATACTAGTTTCAATATTGTTTGGTTTTTCTGGTAATTGATCACGCATAAAAACACCTCTGAAGTTTTTTATTTTTAATTTTTTAGCAGCATCGAGTAAATCAAAATTAGACATAGGCAGAATCAATGAACTGTCCCGGGAAGTCTTCGACCCTTTCCGTACCATGAATATGGGGTCCCTGGCAATCTTAGACCCCTTCCCTTTTTTTTTGGAGGTTTTTATTCCTTGACCCGTTGCTTTCTTTAATGCTATTCCAGCAGCGGTTCCAACAGCGCCTAATGCAGCTGCCTTTGCAACAGCTGGGGCTGCAGCGGCTATTAATGCTGGTATAGCTGCAAGAAGTGGAAATATACCACCCGTCTTAGCGATGTCTTTAATGGCGCTCGCAGAAAGATTAAGTTTTATACCTTTATTTGATTTTTTGGCTTCATTGAAGTTTCTGAACTGACGCTCGGTCAACGATAATTTATTTGCACCACTCATTTGTTCTCTTTTTAGCGATATTTTTAATCCACAGTTATTTTTTGATGCTGATTGTAGCTTTTTAATCTGACCAGGAGTCAGACTGACATTAACGTGATTATATGACATTATAATATTATGAGCGATCTAATTACATGCTTTCTACTAGAGCATCAACGACTCTCATGCGACCACCAACACCTTCAAGTAACATTGATATATCGCTGAGTATAACAGAGATTGCCCTATAACCACCAGCGGGCAGTCGAGCTACACGAGCTCGAAAGTGTATATCAACGACAGATTGTCTGAACAAATCTAAGTGTTCTAGTGAAAAGTAATATATTGGATACAGTGTTGCAAAATCACGCTGAGATATCTGTAACCCAGAATCAACATTCTGACCGCGTCCCATGAACGTCATCAGACGATGATATGCACGTGCAACATGATTATTTTCAAAATTTAGCAACACTTCTTCGGAAGGTTCTTGATGTCCATTTATCCTCAAAGAAACTTCACTAACTCCAAGCGTATCAAACACCATTGGATTTCGTTCTTGTGAGTCTACTCTGGCATTTGAAACGCAATAAATATATGTCGTGGTGCTGACACCCCCTGCTGTGATGCTGTCTGCCATGTAAATAAACCAGCAACAGCACCTTGAATACTATCTGTGGTCATAGTCAACCATGACAACATTGATTTACCACCACTGTCCATAAAAGAAAGTAACCGTTATTCTTCGGTAATCGATGAAGTCATTGTTGGTATCCACAACGAAAGTTTTGTCAGTATTACTTTACCTGCAGCAACGGCAGCATCGTGCCATATTGCATCATTGTCTGTGGCTTTTCTAACAAGTACCACTGTATGTTTAGCGCCAAATATAACCTTCCTAACATTTCTGCAGAATCAAAATATATGTGACAGTGGAATCGCACATGAAAATTCTTCATCATCGTTTAACATTGTTCGACGTGATGCGAATCCCAAGTTGAAGTTTTCATTCATTGATGCAACTTCAGTTCCAGCTGCATTTAGTGTTACGTTTCTGTTTTCTGGATGATCAGTTGTATCCTTTGCAAACATCACTGATGGACCAGCTGACCTTGAGTAATCATCGCTGTATCTTGCAAGACCAAGTATCGTCGTGGCAACGTCCACGTTTTCCAGGCATGATTCAATATTCTTTCCGTCAATGATATATATGGCACTGTTAAACAAAGCCATGACACCATTGTTAACAAAACCAACTCGATCACCAATTCCATATGCGTTATTATCTGCTCGTAAGAGTCTACCTTCTACTTCAATAAATGCTTCAGCGGGTAAGAAATACCTACTTGTATCTTGAACTTGAAGTTCAATTCGTCCACGCTGATCTGGAATTCGAGCGTCATAAGAGAAATACTGATAATCGCGCACAGACTCATCTTTAAGGACCGGTGCGTCCATATCAAATGCGTGATCAGATATACGTTTGAACATCTTTATTATATTTATTATTGTCTAACACGAAGACCACTTCTGGAAGTGAGACCACTTCGGGAAGTGAGACCACTTCCTGCTATCAGACTAGCGGTTATATTTTTTTCTTTTTCTGACATTGGTACACTAGCTAACTCTGCTAGTTTTTGATTAGCAGCTTGATTTATTATTTTACTAATATTTGCAGGCATCACTTCAATGCTGGCCAGTTTCACTGGTGGCTGATGTTTTCGTCGTATTAATCGTGCTAATCTATCTTTGATTGCTGAAAATGCTTTACTAGCAACATCACCAACAGCACCAATACCTTTTTCACGAACAACATCAATAGCTTTCATTCCCAGTTGCTTTGCAATCGGTATTGCTTTTGGGGCTATCCTTCTAAATAGACCCTGAACAACATCACCTAGTCCATCTCCGTAGGTCGTTTTGTATACTGGTAATCGTGAATTTATTACTCTGACCATGGTTGGTCCACGTTGAGTATTATATACGATCATTTTATTATAGTAACTGTATCTAATTACATGCTTAATCCAGTGACTTAGTCACTGTGGTAGTCATCGGCGATTTCATTAATGAGAGATCGATACACATTAATATCCATGATACCGCCTGTAAATAATCGTTTACAAATATCAGCTGCTTCATTAATTATTTCTGGGGAATTATTACCAGCTCGTTTTCCTCCAATGAGGATTTCTAGTCGTTCAACATCGGAGAGAACGCTGTTTGGACAATTAATAAAACCGCTTCCTTGAGTAGTAAGACCCCTTCCAGTTGCGCCGAATGAATCTTCATCTCCAGGTGATAAAGATAATCTTCCTCTAAGTTCTTCTAGTTTTCTTTGGCGTTCTGCTTCCTGCTTCTCTTTCCATACTTTTAACTCCTCTTGTCTTTTCTCATATTCCTCTTATTGTTTTTTTTCTCCATTTTTTTTCTTGTTCCAACATTCTCTCTTCTTCTTCTCGTTTTTGTTCTGTTATCCCTGCTCGTCCCTCTTCAAACATTCGTTCTAACATTCTACTTTCCGTTTGTCGCTCTGGAAGTAATTTCGATGATTTATATTTGTTTATATTATCAATATAGATAGAATATTCTCTATTATTACGTCGAATTCGTTTTTTACCAGTGTACACACGATATAGCCACTTTTCCCAATTTTCATCATTTATATATTCACCTCCGTATTCGGGTTTTAGATAACCCTTCCGTTTTGAATAACTATTAACAGCTAGTTCAGCTAATTCATCTATGTCTTTAACAGATCTAATTTTTTCAATCCCTGTTTCGGAAAACTTATTTAAAAAACTAATTCTACTTTTAGCTGTTATTAATTTTGGTTGTTCTGCAATCAGTTGTTCATCATCATATTGTTCATTCGGTGGTGGTAACGCGGCAGCTATTTCAGCCGGAAGTTCTCGTAAAATCTTTTTTGTTTTCTTAGTTCTTTCTGCTATTTTTCCAGTTGCTTCAGCAGTCTTCTCTAACGTAGGAAGAAGACCTTTAGTGGTTTCTGTAATAGTTTTAAATAATTGTTTTGTATCCTCTTCAAATTCAACTTGAGATTCCTGACGTGATTGTAGTTGT